>JAMKCH010019623.1:0-31527 GCA_023653785.1 Ophioderma brevispina
CGTTTTAATTCAATCTACCGACATCACTTTGCTTGAAGATGGTGTGGCGATCAATAACAACTTAGTCCAGGCTACAGCTTCATTGATATCTAATATCAACCTTGTTTTATTAGATATATAAGTTTTTCAACGTTTCTAGACCAGTTTGCGGACCGAATTATGCTGATTCCGAATCCGATGGATTGCCAATGCAACCTGAGCATCTTTTGTAAAAACGCAGAAATCCAAATGACCACCAATCACAAACATTCATCTCTGTGCACTCACAGTTGTGAGTTCAATCCTGTCTCGTTTAAATAAAACATTCATTGTGACCAATTAACATCAGGATTTCTGTAACACGTAATCAATGAAATCAATATGGCGCGCCAATCAATAAAGAGTCTGATCGTGATCTTATTTTGGACTGCATGTCGGTAATTTGTATCGGATTCCTGTTGTTTTGGAAGTCAATAATTAATTAAAATCCTAAGACATATTTTCAAAATTGTGATAATAAATTCCGTCGTCATTAATAGGGATGCAAAATGGCTTCCGATACTCTAAGATGGCTTTAATTGATACTGTGTCTAAACCTAGTACTGCAATGTTTTGTGTATAATTCCCTGTAAGTCAATCAAATCAATGTAAACATCAAGTAGGTAATCGGGATCGATACATGAAAGATGCCATCCAAAATGGATATCCAATAGGGCTGAAAATGGCACTTACCCAAAAGCGGCGAAAAAACCCGATCACTAATAGTCTCGAAGAATGTTCTTTTCTTTGTTTTTTAGTAGGTTTTAGCCTCCATTGGCATCCATGTTGGGATATTTTTGATGAATACGACTCCCATTGACACTTAAGATAGCCTTACTATGGTTTTTGGTAGTGATAATCCAACTAAAAACCACCAAATAACATATCTTTAGCCACACTGTGAATGAATTACTGACCATTAATGATTGACATTTGCAGCCATATGAAACGCATTCTAAGGATGCCATCTTGGCAGATATCAATCACTTTGATTATGTATGATATTCAATTGCTCTGAATCATTTATAGTGATATACACAAACATGGCAGCTTCTTGCCTTTAGGTATGTAAGGAAAATTTTTTGCCATTTTGGAGCCCATCTTGAATGGTTTAATTGATTTGAATTGTTAGCACATTGTTGAAAGCTATTCATAATTGTTTTCAATTAATATATTGATTGCTAAAGCATTGGTATGTTACATTCTATCTAACGGTCAAAAGTAGATAAATATCAGATGCTTTGTTGTATTGGCGGCCACATATTGACTCTCTTAATTAGGTGATTAATGAATCGCATTTTAATTGGTCACAATGGGGTTTTGGACAGGACACGGCAACATATTTACAACTTTTGAGTAATAACGATATTAGAATTGTATGTTTTGGGGTGGCCATTTTGAATTTTTGCGTTTCTCGAAATGCCTCAAGTTTTTTCGTCTGGCATCCATCGGATTCAGATTCTGCAGGAAAAACTGGTCTAGAAAACAGAAAAACATTATTATAATGGTATGACAAGGTCACATGGTCTGTACCTGGACGAACTCTCCTTGTTATATGCATACATGCCCATCACACACATGTTTTTGTATGTTTCAATAGTTACTGGTTCACATAATTAACGAATTAAATCTTGTGATGGCAATCGATCTTCAGATGAAACCATGCAGATGTTGGCCTCAATTCCCGCCACATAAAAAGTGTCAATTGATTTTCCTGGATAACTTGCAACCTCTCAACACGAATAGAATCGTCTGAAACCTTTTACTTAACTGCCACGAAATAAAAAGATCACACCGAAAACCGAAAACACTTTAACGCTGGTTTAAATTGTGCACGAGGATCATTTCATCTTGGAAAATCGCACACAGCGCTCTCTGTCCCTCCTTGAACTATCAATGCCCATAGCAAACTACTACAAATTCTATCGATCACTCTACATGAAAAGATAAGACCTAAACCTGGTAACTAAATTTGGCGACCTGCACGTCGTGTTCACAACGGCCGGACGTAAAGGTGGTCGTCACTTTTAGTAGCGTGTGGCGTAAGTCCTACCTGGTGTTACCTTTTCTTCTCTTTTTTTCGAATATTGTTTATACGCCTATACAGTTGAGGATTTTGTAAATAAATTCAGTTTGATTTTTTAAACTGTCGAACCACTCATGATCGTTATTTATGAGAACTAAACTTCACCCCTCATATTCTTCCTTTTAGTGAGAAAAACTGCAAGATGTCCTTTAATTTCATCATTTTAGAAGACGTTTAGAGGACGCTTTCATTTACACCGCTACCTTGCTACATGACTACCTAGGCCACGGTCGACTCAGAATAAGATCTGTTTGAAGGCCGTGGTATTTTTTTCAATTGTGTTTATTTTTTCCTCCATCTTCTGTAGACATACCTCCTGCTACTTACTCATAGCTAATATTCTACAATATCTACAGGATGGCTGTTCATTCAGATGGTTCATTGTTACATTGTGTCTATATTTATACAATTCATTTAAAAATAAATGATATCAAGATAATGCCTATGTTATTATCTAGACTCGTGAAATTGTTCTACACATTTGTAGTTAACACGGTTTCAGAAAATTGGTTTAAGAGAATAGCATTTGGACTTTGGTTATATCTCTGTATTGTAGTATAACGCTTCATATCGAATTTCAAACATATCGAGGGTTGACAATCCAAGAAACAAAAAAAAAGGCCTTAACTCAAAATACCTGCTTTTGAGAAATGTGATGTTTATTTTTCCAACTATCAAGGCAAATCCTTCATTACTCCAAAGGTAAATACTCATAAGCTCATATATGGTAACTGTAAGCAACATTATAAACTTTATAAACAAAGAACAATGTTTAATTATGAAGAGCAAAATTAAAGAAATGTCTTTTAAATTTCTTTGAAGTGCTGATTTCGTCCTTCTGACGGTATGAAAACGGTACTCTTGAGTTTACATCTTCAATCGTGGCCTATGATTGACACCCTATTCAATCAATGTTTTAAAGCATGTCATCCTTTGGAATGTTTTTAAAAGAATCATCATATCAACGGTATGGGAGCTAAAAGCTGTTGCAAATTCTGGCAATTGTGCAAGCTATGAAGCCTCAACGGCTTGTTTGGCCCAAATACAGTTTGTACCATCAGAAGGTCGTACCTCAAGTTAAGGCTTTCTGTTTAGTAAACAAAGTGTGCACCATTGAGATGTGATGGTGAAGTGTTATTTTGCTTTATAGGCAATAGAAAGTAGACTTGAATTAAGGCTTCATGGTTTTCAAGAATCGTAGGTGTTACAGATTTTTTGGTACCAAACCTCAAAATCCCAAAAATTGGTTTACGTCCTTACGTTTGTCAACCCTCGATAGATATAGATTTATTTGTTGAAACTTGCAATGTGCCTTCTGCTTTTTTGCACAAGATTTTGAACACAGGCCTATTTCCCAATGTAAGGATAGTATTAAATGCATGTAAATATTATCACTCTCACCAATTGATAGCCAAAAATATTTTCTCAAAGTTAATATTAATAATTAATATTGAAAGGTTGCAAGTTGCCTGAGAAATATTTACAAGCTTAACGAAATAAACAATATGTTTTATCATCTAAAGCGTTACATAAAATGCAGATGTTTGTATTTGCAATTTTTCATCATCAGTAGGTTCCAGAGGAAAAACAGTATGGAAAATTTTAAAATTACATTCAAACAATTTTCATATTCAGTTGTCAAATTAACAGTTTAAACTTGTTGTAACCAAATTGTTTCCCAGTCGATCTCTCTATGAAACCAAGTGCTCCAGAGCCGTTCGCAGGTTGCTTGCGTACTTCTTAAGTACATATAAAAATGGAGTAATTGTTCTACAGTTATTTTTACGAGATTTAATTGTGTAAATTGTGTACCAATTCCATGAAATTACGTCTGATTCCTTTGCCAATCACATCTTCGTTTTGTTTTATACATTCTCTCCATTTCCTTGGTATTTCAAGATTTCTTATATTCATGAAATGCCGGAATCTTCTTACTTCTTAATTACGGAAAATTAGCTAATTTAATAAAATTTCATTTTAAAGATTAACGTGTGTTTACCAAATTTCTCCAAGTGAAGTAGGAGAATCAGCTACCATCTTGCAATCTTAGGATTTACAGTTCGTTTTACCCCCTGTTTACTATGCTGAGACAGCTGTAACCTCGAGCTGTTGAACTCGAAATGTTTGCCTGTGTGGCTGCGGCGGCATCGTATTTACAATGATGCTGACGTCAGATGTTAATAGTTCCATAGATACACACAACTCAAAAATCATTCATACATTAATGATAATAGGCACATGGAAACATTCGCAAAAACGTGTCTCAGACTTTTGCACCAGACATAGCCCAATTTTAATCCAATCAATGAATGGGAGACTTTAAAGAGAATGAGGAGATTTCCAGGAAGAAGCGAAGAAGCGCCCCCATTTTTTCTCGAAACCCCGGGTTTTTTTTAATATTGGAAGATTACCAATGTATAAGATCCACACCTGAAGGAATAATAAGCCGAATGCGCCGGCTTTATGTAATAAGATGAGGATTTAGGACTTCTGCGTGTCGACAGAGACAAGTCAAAGCATGTTTTTATGGGGGAACGATTACGATAGCAGGCAATTGCAAGTTCAAAACAAGGGTTTGCGGTTTTCTTTGCACCTGTGTGTCCAATAAAACCTTCGAAACGTTCTCGGTAGGTGGTCGACCACCGAGTCTAGTGAAATTGAGAGAAATTCGATCCTAAAAAATATCTCCTATATCGACTTAAATCGAATTAGTTTATGTCAACTAAGATTGTCGTAGGTTACTGGAAGAAATGCACTTACGACCATCTTAGGTACCATGTTTCGGAATCCGGAACGTAGTACCCAGGGCCATCGCTAGACATTTTGTTGGGGTGTGTAAAGTGAAGAAATGTTATTGCTGCCAGAAGAAGGAGTCCTGGAAAGCTCGTATTTATAAAACAATGAAACCTAACGGTGCACGGGTATTAAGTAGCCACATTGAAAACTTTCATAAGTAGATGCTCTTACAGACCATTTGCTAGCTTTTGTCGCAAACAGCAGCGCCACAAACCGGGAAAGCCCTGAAACGGGTGGAGGTACAGGGGCCCGCATAGGGGCCACTGGCGGTGCATGAGTAGAGCCCCTGCCGGGTCCAGGGGGCGGCGCCCCTGTAAGCTCTTGGATTTACGCTATCAGAACCTTGAAAGAAGCTACTTTTGAGGGGTAAATAGTATACTTAGCTAGAAAAGACGGTTTCTCACTTTTCTCACATGAGGAAGGGCATTATATAAGCTTTTACTACTGAAGGGAAAACTAACATAGCTAGCGCCGCCAATGCTTTTAACGGATGGGGTGCATGAACATTGAGATCCCTACTGGGGTCCAGGGGCGGAGCCGCGGTGAGTCTGGGGTTTAGCTATTAAGAAGGTATTTTTGAAGGTTAAGTATAGTAATTAATTCAAATTGGAAAGATGGGTATAAGTTTATGGTGCTGGGGGCTAGGCGAACTCATCCCTCCTCACAATTTTTCTTGACCACTTCAGATCCCCGACTGAAAATTTCCTCTAATATTGGTAGCCAAACTAGGGCGAATGGCCCCATGGCCCCCTCCCGTTTGCTCATACCAATGCCACGTTCGTGTTTCTAAATTATTTTACACGTTTTGATCAGAAGTACTGTTGGCATATACACAATAATGATTACGTTGCTAGACCTGGTAACAAAACCAATGGGCTTGAAGCGAAGCCATTTTAAATATTTGATGATAGTTTGGGATTTATAAGTCTGGAGTTCAATCATATGCATTTCTGATGCCCGCTGTCTATTTTTGTTTTTATTCTTTTTCCTTCCCCTTTCTTGAGTTAACCACCAAACATGCATTGTATGATGGGACAATCTTAATCCTCCTCTGATTAAGCCCTTAGAGTATAAGACACATATGGAAGGAGGAAGAGCTGTGCTTTCAGTTAAAAAGAGGAGGAGTAGATGATTAGGCATAAAGTAAACTACATCTCGAAATCGATGACGACATTGAACTACTCTCGGGGGAAAATCCACCAAGGACAGAAGTGAAAGAGTGTCTTTTTCTTTCAACTGTTGAGTCAGTGATATTTTATGGCTGTGAACTTCAAAGCCTACCTCGCAAGTTACAAAATCAGATCGCACCTTCCAGATAAAACCATCACTAGATGGTAAGAGCTGCCTTCAAATCATCAACAAGAAATTATACCCAGATGCCAAAACGTGTCAACCAAACTCAGAGAAAGAGGGACCCGCTTGAAGACCAATGATTTCGGATCAGTGAAAAATTAGTATCAATTAGTATGTATGGGGACTTCCAAACATAGATCTTTTTATTATAACAGCTCACGTACATGCCCATCATGAAGACATGGCCACCGGACAGAAGGGAGAATGAAAACTGACAATCTGGACAAAAGAGGTACAGAATTACGGTAAAATGGCAAGCACGGATTTGCCAGATTTACTGTAAATTTGACAGTTTACGTATGTTTACGGTATTTTACACAAACGCTGATTTTATTATGTTGAGGTTCTGACGGATATTTGAACCTTAAATTCCGGTTAACCGCCAAACTTGCATGTAAATAACGCGTAATAGTTTCTTAGTTTCACCTAAAAAGGGCCGGTGAATATTGTTTATAGTTAAAAGATGACAAAATTAGCTGGCGCAAATCGGGTCCATTAACTCCCTCTCAAGTTTTATGCTTGAGTCATTATTGTAGAATATTTTTTTTCAAAAAAACTAAAAAATTAAAAAAAAAAAATGTGCTATTAACATTTTTGGCTATTAATAATATACGGTACAATGTTTTTAAAAAATTTAGTGGTATTTGACCTAACGTTTTCATGACAAAAAAACACTACCTCACACGCAGTAGTCTATGGAAAAACTGGCAACTTGGCCGCCATTTTTCTATTAAAACTTAATACAGGAGATATAAGAATATTCGCTAAAGTACAAGTTAAGTTCACCCAATAACCAGATTTTCAACGTACGATAACACGATTTTTTAGTTATACTATATAAAGGCATACGAAATGCCCAACACGAGATAATCCAATAGCGGTACAGCTGAAAGTTGAGCCAAATAGAGGTGGAAATTAATGAGTAAATGCCTCGGATCTGCTTTATAAATGCAAATTAAACCCAATTATACAAAAATACATCACTTTCGAAATGTACTAGCGCATTTTGAGCACATTTGAAAGCCATAAACAACATGCTCCTTTAAATACCAAATGTTAATATCAAACATTTAAAAAGAAGAGTTTAATTTAAAAAAAATTGAAAAGGGGACAAGATAATAAAATTAAATTTCAAAATGAGAATAAAAATTAACCTAATAAATAAAAAAAGAAAATTAAGTAAATAAATCTAAAGAAAAAAAAATAAAATAATTAAATAATCTAAAGACTGACTATTAAAGTTGTGAACCAGGACTCGCAACCTACAACACATTCACCAGAATCACATTTTACAATATACGTTTATGAAGATTATTCGGAGGAAGGAAGGAAAAAGGATTTGTTTCCACGCAGAGAAGGGTTAAATGTACATTGGTCTCGGTCATTGTTTCGCTACTTTTCATAGAGCCCAGCCACCGTTCAATCAAGTCATAGTTGGCTTCCGGCTCCGTCGACCAATGGGGTAGGCCATTTCTCCGGGGCTTTGGCGTTTTCCGCATCGTCGTCACATAGCATCGATATGCGTAGGAGAAGGTCATGTTTTTAGTTATCTTGACAAGAAATTGTTTTGATAAAGGAAATTGGCCTTGGCTGAATGTTTGGTATGTCTTGTGCGATACTGATCTGTCTAAGTACTATTGCCAAGGCTTCGACTGTGTTCCTATCTTCATTCTGCAGTTATATGTAGTATATTCGCATTCCAATGTTTCGATGATGTAAGAATATGAAGTAGCAAAATGATCCATTGGAAGTATTACCGTTTCTTGTTTGCGGGGGAGAGTATGGCGTGTTGAGATGATAGGACCAAGCTATTGCCTTGACCTGTAGTATTTCCGATATCGTCGTTAAGGAGTTTGGAAACACTTTAATTCAGATAGAATCAACGGATTTTAAGTGTCTCAGAGGATTTCGGGTAAGGGACGTTGCGTCGAATTAATTAACTCTTAATGCGTGGACACATAAAGTTAAAGTTCAATAATTCAGGCGTTGATGTTGTGATTTTCCATCTGAACCGTTCCGTGCATATTAAAAGAACGAACAAAAAAAAGACGAATTTCAAACGCCATTCATATTGGGTCAGGAGGAAGCATTCGGCGGGTTGAGTACAAATAAAACTAATAGTTTGTGATAGGTATAAACTACATGGTGAACAAACATAAAAAGTGGAGCCGTTTCGTTTCTCCAAAGAGCCAGTATTAAAAACTGGCGAAATTTTGTGTGGACTCGGAGCTCCACGAAAATAACTTGTTAATGACGATGAACAAGCGTCAAAGGAACAGTTGTCGTTCTGGGTGAACGTTCAGTTGTTGATGATAAACCAGCCTTGTGGAATAATGTGATTGACTTTTTTTTTCAGGTTAAGCTCTCTAGCAGTATTCAGTTTATGGTAGGCTGGTTTTATTGATGTCATCAGAAATACAATGCGATACCGTCACATGCTAGTCAACTGAGGCCAAAGGTATAGTCCACTTCAAAATTTTATGTGTGCATCGGTCTAGGTCAGTATAACATGAAATTTAACTCTAACGTTGGTTTATAATTATGCTTCATCCCGATTATAGCATTATCATTTTGGGTTTAGGGGACTTTACACCTTTTGGCTAAAGATGGCTCGCGTTGTGCATGTTAATTGCTACCTATAATGACATTTACACAATCATATAAACAAGTGGGACTGCATGATAATACTGTTTCTGAATAGTTACAAACTTAAGTGTATCAATTGATTATTGATAGTCATCAGAGTGAATAAAAACAATTTTGTCACATGTCAATTAGGCCGTGGCGGATCGCAACCGATTTATGTGCAATCGGGATTGGGCATTATAAATTAGCTTACTTCCTCGTTATTATTCTCATTTAAACAAAAAAAAAAAAAAAAGTGGATCGAGGCCTTATTCACTTAGTTGATTGATGCTCTCGATTAGGCCTATTCTCCTTGTGGCTTATTTAATAGCTCGTCATGGTTGGTAGGCTGTTAATGCCCATAATGTCAATTTGCACAAAAACAGGTGGATCGCATGATATACTGGGTTGCCTAAATAACTAGCGGCTTACGAATATATTGTTGTGTTTATCTGTTTTCGTGATCCAACTCATTGGGGTCTGTTCAGTCAACAAGCACTATGAGTTTACAATATGTTCAGCAACCATAGGGACACAGTTCAGTGGTGTTGTCTTGCACATACATGAGATCAACTGACCTCGTGTAATTTCTGGGTATCCATATATCCATACCCAAAAACCAGGTGGTTTTTGTAATACATGGTGATGAACAGCTACTGAAACGGTGCAAGGGAATGAGAGTTTGAGCTCTCAAGTGAAGCCTTTCGGCTGCTTTTTCTTAGTGGAATGCAACCATTGAATTTAATTTTTTATTTTTACATATGTGGTTCTGTCATTATAAAATGTGCATATATGGCCTTACAAAATTTGCATGTTCATGGGCTTTACAGTTGGCTATTCAAACTGTGTTATGGGTTTTAGGGAAACTGTTCTCCAAGTCCACGGTATTATAAGTAAAACAAATTGGGTTTTTGTTTTTTTTTTTTTTTGATTGCGGTTGCTATCTTTTTTGTTTTTTAAGGTTTTTCTTTTTTTAATAGATAAAAATATCGAAATTTAAGGCATTGTTGCTTTTTTGAACCATATATGGCATATGTGATCAACTTATTATATTTATTTGTTGGAATTACATTGGTTATAGATCATTTATTGTTTTATGTGTAAATACCTTTTGCAATCGCGGCACACCGCCATTTGTGATGGCGCGGTCACATATAATAATAGTGCATTTTTCAGGGGAAAGTGTCTGTATGATGTATAGCATTTGCCTATCAATGAAAAGATAATTGGAGATGCTAAACCTTTCCAAGCCAATGAATTCGACATCAAGGAAAAGGAAAACTAACACAAACTACTTATACGCACACACATACCACTTCGTCACTTCTTAAATACTCACGCTGACACACACGTGAAGCGAGAAGGCACGTTAGCGGTTCGTTTTTGGTTCTTGCCGTTTTAACGCAGAGATATTCGTTAGCGAAGTGTTTCATGTAATCTGGTCGTTTCTTATCATCTGGATCACGCTTTTGGGTCCTGAACCACGATCGTAATGGTTACCACACAGTCTACGGCGTGCGATAAAATTCAAAAGGTGCGTGATCCAGAAACCAGGGAGTTATGTAACCACTGCGATGGCGAATTGTAACTTCGGGTTTCTTTGTATAATGCTTGTGCTGTTTTTCAGCTAAGAAATTTGTAGGCGTAATAATAGGGTGTTCGGAATTTTTTTTTGAACGCCTAAGCATATGTTGCTATGATTTGTGTTTTGCGTGCGTGTTAGGTTTTGAAGGGCAATGTACCTTTTGTAAATTACCTAATATAATGGATTGTGTGCGGCTTCTAGTAAAGTGCCTAAAATTGTAATTACCCTGACTCAAAAATTTTGTTTGTGAATAGTTCACTTAATTCACATCGTTACAAGTTATCCCAGCTAAGGGGAAGTCACTGTAACCTTAATATGTAAAGGGTTAGATTTGCATGCAGTGTTTATTATATTCATAACAGATCTATTTTTGCAACATGTTGTGCAGTTAGATCAATGCTCGTCTCAAGTTAATGAGTTCGAGCTCCGCTTTCACCATGTGTGGGTGCACTGTGGCATGGTATTCCACTCGTTTGCCTCTTCCACCCAGGAGATAATGGGTTGTCGGCATATGATGTGCAATGGCAAAGAAGCCAGTGCGGGAGGTGTGGCGCCCAAAAACACCCCCCCCCCAACAGCTTCATTAGTGGAGGAGTCTGGCCCAAACAAAAGTGCCAGAAAGCCGGGTCCGCCTGCGGGCGCACTTTGGTATTGGCATTTTTTGCGTTATATTTAGTGAATGTCACGGGCTCATGTAACACGTATCATGTAGTATCAGTCTACATGTACTTCGGCAAAAGATTCGGCCTTTGTTAGCTGGATGACGAATTTGTTCTTATTGTGTTGCCTTTTACGGGGAAACATGACTAGGTAAAGCATTGTGTTTGGCATAGCCAATCATTCTGAATTAGTCGTTTATTAAATTCAGGTGTTTGCGATGCCTGCAAAAATTAAATCGGGCATAATCTCCTTCTGAATAGGTTTAATGCAATGCTTCTCATAACTATACTGGTGCAGTGGTGTCTTTTAATTCTTCTAGGGGTAATTGATATAGTATTGCCATCAAGAGAATTTGTGTAAATGGGTAATTTCGCGTGGTTTCAATCCTTAGGTGTACTTTAGCTCTCACTTAATTGGTTTACTCTATTTATTATGAAGCTTTTGTGTTTTATGGCATGAATAGCTTGTATATCAGTAACAAGGCCTTATACCACACAACACCTCGGTGTGTGCTAGTTATTTGGTAACTTGTGGTCGTTACAGGCTCTCAAGAAAGACGTGAGCTGTATATTGAGAGCTATGAGTGTGTCACTTGAATGGAAGCTGTGGTATATTTGGCGTTCATTCATAAATAGGTGCCTTGTTTTTGGTACACATTACGCTTGATAAAATTTTTTGCGTTGCCTGCAAAAATTCACATCGGGCATATTCTTCTTATAGAAATATGTGTTATTTGCATGCTTCTTATAACATATGTGCAGGATTATCTTTTAATTCTTCAAGGGGTGGTTAATTGATATATGTATAATGATTATTTAATTAAAAAAAGAAAAAACCTAAAAAATTATATTTTTGCGTGGTTGCAATCCTTTTGTATACTTTAGCTTCACCTAATTTCTGGTTTACTCATATGTATAATGCAGATTTGGTGTGTTTTTTATGGGTTAATAGCTTTGTATCTCAGTAAACAAGGCCTTATACCACATAACACCGGTTTGCTAGTATTTTGTAACTTGTGTTAGTAACTGGCTCCTCAATGAAATACATGTGCTGTATAATTGGAGCTATCGCTTTATGAGGTGTGTCACTTGCATGGAAGCTGTGGTATATTGTGCGTGATTCATAAATATGGTCGGCCTTGTTTATGGTACACATTAGGCTTGATTAAATTTTCAAATAAATCTATGGGGTCGTCTACATGGGTTGCGCGGTCAAAAATAACTGGATATTCGCAGTGTCACAAGATTATGAATGGCTGTCACTGGATAAGAAGCCAGGTGTCAAAATGTCACAATTTAAGAGCGCTGTGTCTCAAGTGTCTCAAGTTAAGAATGGCTTTGCCGCGAGTCAAGTGTGTAGAATTTTACCATGTAGACCCCTAATCTTGTAAAGGCTAAATATTTCTGTTGTATTTAGACACTAAATGAAGCCAATTCAGGCCTTATGGTTGTAATATTATATGTTTCAAGGTCCTATGCTATTATTTGTATGCAAACTGTTGGAATTGCAACATTTGGTTGAAAATGTGCCGTTTGTCCATCGTTCTTTGACTAGGAATCTAGTCACCATTTGCGCATTTGCGATGCTGGAGGTCACAACTTTAATCGTTGTGTTCTATCTCCATAGGTTGCTTTAATGGTTTTTTTTGCGTTTTCAAATTTTGCATGTTCTAATCCAGGAAATGCTGTTCGGTGCATTACCAGGGCACATATTTTACCAAGTGTTTTTCCTTTAAATAGCTTCTATATGTATGGTGAACAGGTATGAGTTAGTAATAGACAGGTTTGATTTAATTTCTAATGCAGTTGGGAATCCATTTCGAAATGGTATGAACACTTGTGGGTTTTGTTCGTTTTTTACACGGGTTTATATGTCACTGTTAATTGGAATATCACTTTCATTATGAATGCCATTTAAGAAAACCCTTTAAGGAATGGACCTGACCATCCTTCTGCATTTGGTTTGGTTTTTTTGCAATTGGCCAAAGCCTTTGGATTCATGATATAAAACGTCAGTTTTGGCCTTCCTCCCAGTAGAAGTTAGTTGGTAATTTGTGTTGATCAACATGTGGGGAGAGTTAGGCAAATTAGGTGTTTAAAAATATGGATGTATAGGGCATTGATACTGGGTTTTAAAGGAATATCTGGTGCGATATTTGCCGAATGGTTGTGTGCGGCAGGCTAGAGGTGTTCAAGCACCTGAACCTGAATACATTTGCCTCAAAGTATGCTGTGAATTGGCAATGCTAATGAGTTTTAAGACAAGTTTTCTGGCTCAGAAGAAACTTGTTGGCACCAGTTTTATATGTAAAATTTGGTATACAGATGTATTGTCGTAAATTTAAAAATTTGCCGTTGCTGGTCTCGCTTAACCCCCCCACCCCCCCCCCCCAGCCGGGAAGGGGTGGGGGTTGGTCAAGTTCTGGCTCAGAAACTTGTTTGGCACCAGTTTTATCTTTCATATTCTTAGCCAAAAGGCAGCTATTGCATTTATTTGGCATTTATTTTGGTTCATTCATTAATATGGCAATTTTATCTTTCGGATAACAGATGTGAGCGAGACCAGAAGTAACTGGATTCAGGCTCTGCAGTTTATGCTCTATGTTTAAGTACAGCATTTATCAACTGTTATGCTGGCAATTAGCAAATATAATGGTATTTTCATTAATTTAAGTTCAGGCCAATCCTAGAGGTATTTAAACTTCAGATTTTCTTGCACTCAGTCTCGGCCTATTGCATTAATTCAATTGTAATATTGCCAATTTTATATTAGATATTGGATGCCCTGCGAGCTAGAGGTAACTGACTTCCGGTTCAACAGTTTATGTTAATATTTCAAAAATTGTTTAGGGGGGCATTTCTTGATGGTAGTTGACTTTAGGAGCCCTTAACTGTTTGATTCACAACTTAATCCATTATTCTAATTGTCCCTAGGACTGATGCGAGTAAGCCAGGCTAAATGCGGTAATTATCTCCAAATATAGTAATGTCAGCCTAATATGGTACAATGGTTCTCTGATGATAGTATATCATGATGTATTAATTGTGGCTTGTATAATTAAATTCATTTGGGTGAAAAATTTGGCAAGAGGAAGCGGAAACTGTCTTCATTGCCAAAGGGCATGCAATCATAAGAATGTATATTTTCATATGTGGCTTGTCATACTAAAATTCTTGCATATGTGGCCTTTACAGACATTCATGTTGGCTTTAAAGATGGCTCAATCTGTGGGATGGGTTTACCATGTAATAGGAAACTCGTCTCCAAAGTAACCCATTGTTGTTGAAATGAACTGTTCTCAAAGCCAGGCCATATTGAAAATCTATGGTTGTTTGGAGAAATGTTATGAATGAATACAGGACTTTGTCCTACGCACGATTGGAGGCAATTGGCATAACCTTTGTATTGTCCCATTCTTTGTCCATGGACAATAACGTTTTATGAAGATTTATTCGGAGGGAAGGGGAAAACGGATTTGTCCACTGCAGAGAATGGGTTAAAGGGCCCATGGTTCTCGTTCATTGTTTCGCTACTTTGCATAGAGCCCAGCCACCTTTCATTCAGTAAGGTTGGCTTCCGGCTTCGTGACCATGGGTCGGCGGCACCATTTCTCCCGCCCGGGCTTTGGCGTTTTCCGACCATCCGTCAAACATAGCACAGATCTGCCGTAGGAGGAAGGTCATCATGGTTTTAGTTACTTGACAATAAAATTTTTCCCACCCTCCTCTCCCTTGTTATAGGGGTAGGAATGCCACAGTTTTATCTTTCAATTTCTTAGCAAAAGGCAGCTCATTGCATTTATTTGGCATTTATTTGCGTCATTCATTAATACTGGCAATTTATCTTTAAGGATAAAAGATGTGAGCGGCAGAAGTAACTGACTTCAGGCTCTGCAGTTTTGCTCTATGTATTAATTAACAGCATTTATCAAAATGTTAATGCCTGGGCAATTAGCAAATATTAATGGTTTTTTCATAATTTCGTTCAGGCAATCCTATGAGGTATTTAACTTCAGATTTTCTTGCACTCATTCTCAGCTATTGCATTAATTAATTATTTAATATTGCAATTTATCTTAGTATTGGATGCCTGGCGAGCTTTCTTTAGAGGTAAAACTGACTCAGGTTCAACAGTTATGTTATATTCAACAATTGTTTTAGGCAGAGCAAGGGAGTTCTTGAGGTAGTTGTCTTTAGGAGCCCTTTAACGGTTTGCTTCACACTTTAATCCAATATTAATTGATCCTAGACTGATGCGAGAGTAAGCCAGGATAAATGGTTAATATTATGCAAATATAGTATTGTCAGCCTAATATTTGGTACAAATGGTTCTCTGATGATAGTATATAATGAGGTATTTAATTTTGGCTTTGTAGTATTTCCAATTAATTTGGTTAAAAAGTTGGCCCAAGAGGAAACGGTCTTCATGCCAATGGCATGCAATCATAAGGAATTTATTATTTTACATAATTGGCTTGTCATCTAAAATATTTGACATATGTGGTTTACAGACCATTTGCAGGTTGCTTACAGCTGGCCAAATCTGTGGTATGGGTTTACAAATGTAATAGGGGAAGCGTCTCCAAAGTAACCCATGGTGTTGAAATGAACTGTTCTCAAAGCAAGGCCATATTGAATGAAAATCTATGGTTGTTTGGAGAACCTGTTATGAATGAATAAAGGACTTTTGTCCTACGCACGATGTGAGGGAATTGGCCAAACCTTGTCTTTGTCCCATCGTTGTCTATGCAACACCTGACCATAATATTACAACATGATCGTCTGAAGGATCTTCACCGCTAAGCCACAGCTGACTGCTCGGATTCAGCCTGCTTTTAAGTAACCACGTAGTTACCTTCAATTAACGTATGAAGTAGCATGTCGCATGCGTTGGGAACCTACATAACAGTACCACAGGTCTAGGACACACTTCACGTACAACGGGCGTCCTAGGACTACACAGCACATGTTAAGGTCCTGGGACATCGCTACATCACGTGACAACAGGGGCCTAGGGAATTTGCATCATAGCAACAGGCGTATTAGGACGCTTCTGAGAGGACCGATGAATTTTGCGACGATTAGTTGTAAACACAGTCCAGAGTCCCCCGAAATACAGAGTCCGGGTCGGCCAATAAGTAAAATTTATTTTTTAGATGTCAGAATGCTCTGTGCCCTAGGACACACAATTTCTGATCCTTGATTAAAGTTTCAAGAGGACGGGCTGCGGACCGCCCAGCTCGAAAAGCCAGAGTCCTAGGACTTGCTGATATGTAGGACTCTTACATTCCTCACACCGGCCATCTGATGTAATTTTTTTTTCGACACACTTAAGAAATTCGGAAACCCTTCATGGAATAAAGGCACAGATTATTTATTCCGTTAAGGTTTCCGAATCCCCACTAAGTGTGTTTTAGAAAAAAAGTGGTAGTGGGTCAGGTTACGGCAACTCCAGACATTCCCCTGTGGCAACACACTACACTTTACATTGATTACAAAAGGGACACTTGTTTGCCTGTAGAATACATGGACCTGCAAAGTCGAGGTCTAGGAAAATAACTCATTTTTTGACTGCTGGTCAAAAAAGCCATTTTATAGCCAACATCAAGACAAATAGGCTGGTTACTTCTGAAGAGGGGCTACTTTAGATCCAGGTTTAACAGGTTAGTCCTAATGAGTGGACTTGTGAAACTAAATGTAATGGGTGAGAAAATTCGTCAGGATGGGCCGTTCCGTGTTGAATAGTAATTATAGTCCGCGGGAGCACAGCCCGGGTTCCATAGACGACAATCGGAATAAGTGTGAAAAACCGATGTTGCGCGACAGTCAACTGAACGAGTGCCCTATTATGAGTACGGCGCGCGGACTTCTACAACCCCTCAATATCCAAATTTCTCACCAATTACAGCAATTTTTTAGAGTATTTTTGAAGAAGAAAAGTGGTACAATCATGTAGGACTAACCATGGTTTTAAACCCGGGTCTAAAGTTTAGACACACTTCAAAGTAGTGTACGCATTATATTCATTCCAACCCAGTACCTGCACTTCATTCTTAAGAATATTGGGAAAACCGTTTCATTCAGATTGTTAAAGTGAAAGGAATATCAATAGTTTCCTAAACTGAAACTTTTCTGCAATACATCAGCCCATTCATTTACTCTATCCATTCAATATTTGAGACCCTTGGTTTTTATTAATATTAGAAAAGGTAGACGTTTGTGTCGGCGAAAAAATCGTGAAGAAGACAGTTGTATTCACGAATTACCCCACAGGATTTTTAAACTTCAAAAATATGGATGGAAATTTACCTACAAATCTATGAAATTTGACCCTTTGCCCCTCAAAGTTGCAAATATCTGTCATCGTTTGGTAAATTAACCAAATGACGTGTGAAGTTGTCTTTGGTATTATGATACAATCGACGGGGAGGAAGCGACCTATCGATGCAGCGATTACCCACTGAGATCAAATACCGGCGGACCAGAAGACCTTGGTCGGACGTAATCTGCTCATTATTGTGTCATCTTTTCTTAAAGGGACAAAATACAAAGAATGTATTGTATTTGTATTTCTTAAAAGTTTGGATGAATGAAAGCGAATATTTTGTATAGACGATTGTGCCATTTGACATCACGGGCAAGACAAAATGCGCTCTCCGATGGTATGTGTGAGCACCTGTTAGGGTTGTGCTTTTAAAAATTCGCGCCAATCAATCAGTAAAATAGCTCATGATAGTGCTTTGTAGCTGTTATGTGATGTCCTTCGCAACCCGATCAACGTCAGTAAAAACCAGGAGTGCAATGGTTTTGAGGTATATAATAATTATAATCGGGTCTGTTTTGATATTAGAGCGTATAGTGCACCTGGCTACAGAGCGCATAGCTCTAGCCATGGCGCGTATGTTCAAGGTATTATGTTTGAGAGAGATACTTTTGCAGGGGAGTTTCTGGAGTTTGAGTTATGCACAGGTAATTTAACAGAAGCGTGATTGATGGAACTTGTAATAGCAGTGACGATGAAAAAAGTGGCAACGGCCGTGGGCCTGGGCTAATGTTGAGTAA
Source organism: Ophioderma brevispina (assembly GCA_023653785.1). Taxonomy (NCBI): domain Eukaryota; kingdom Metazoa; phylum Echinodermata; class Ophiuroidea; order Amphilepidida; family Ophiodermatidae; genus Ophioderma; species Ophioderma brevispina. Next base: position 18,185 of record JAMKCH010019623.1, read on the forward strand.
TTTCAGCACAACTTACAAATGTACTGATTATTACACTGCGTAGGCCTATATGGCATGGAGTTGTAGCATAATGACCATTGAGTGGTGTTGTACGGGCCTATGGGTATGACTCTTTTAAAGATAAGCCGTCCTGTTGGTATTGTCATAGTATAGCCAATTAGAATTGTGTGCACGAAAGTCGTGCATATAGCCTTTGCTACCTCTAAAAATAAAACTGAAATTACATTTATTGAAAAAGGCCAGGTTGGATTCGAACCTGTGATACCTGCATTATAAATCGATGTCATATCCACTACACTAGCGAGGGAGGGAGGATGTGGTTGGTGATTGATTTTAATCCCCAGAAAGCTTTACAGGAAATACCCGATAATATATGTGATATGAGAGCTAATATATAAATGCGACCCGCAATAAATAAGTTTGTCCGGTAAATAGATTTTCAAAACAGTATTACGCAGGACTAGTCGGGCGAATGGTCACTTCCTGGAAAAGTACCACACTATGACTGAACGCATTGACAATAGTCTTTACTACGCCTTCAAAGCATTGAACTAGTCTTTACTACAGAAACCGGGCATGTAGAGTTCTCACATTCTTGATCGATACGCTGTGACAACGGAGATTTACAGAATGCTGGTGCTTTGGCCGTATTGTAGTTATAAACGGGACCGAGATTAATAGGTTGGTGTCACGTGTTAGGTACCAGGTCCCGTGTCAGGTATCAGGGATAAGTTTGCTCTTCGGGGGCGGACCCCCGAATAAATCCGATATATATAAAATCCGACTATGTTAATCAAGGGTCTTACATCATGGACCCTCTGACAAAGTGCTATATTTTCAAAAGGACACCGTTTATTATGTCTTTAAACAGTACCAAAATGTTTTACCTTTTCCCTACGGATTCAAAACCGACGTACGATGACGATAAGCGGTTTGTTTTTTTCCAATGTAGGGATACGTACGTCATTTTTACCAGGAATGGGTCACCGAAGCAAAATAATAACATCAATGCCGCGTGACGTCATCAAATCTTTAATTTTTTCAAAAAAAATTGGCTGTTATCCCATAATAAAATTCCTTTAAGATTCAACATCTGTCTATTGTTCTTTAATAATAATATCAATTGTCCCCCGCTGAATGTGAAAGATGGGTCCATCATAAGTCTACAAACTGAAAACCTAGTCAGCCGGCGCTAAATACCCTTACCGGGGACTATATGAGAAGGACGGATCCCGGTTTCGTTTTAGCAGCTTACAGCCCACTGTGCGGCGGGCAGCTGCGGGGGTTATGACGTCCAGGTGCTAAGTTCGTTTGTAAAACATTGATGTCACATCATCTATAAACACACCATGAATACACAGAAGTTGGTCAGGGCAATGATTGACTAATTTCAAAAAATCCCGGATAAAACAGACCGCTTTATTTATACCTTACAAGCATTGTTGATGATATCGATCAAAGTTTTCTACTGCCAAAGTTGCGACTGCAATTGTTTACACCGGGTTGTACACACTATCTTAGAAATGGAAACATTCCTGAAAAAGTTATGATTCATCGGAATATTCGGCTGGGTCCGATTCCTTGCCGATTGTTGGCCAAAAATCGCAGAAATTGAATAGAACTATTGGGTGTGGAAGAAAATCTTTTCAGCACGCACCTTCAAAATCTTGTCGGGTAATAGATTGAATACCAAACTCTTCTTTCCAAACTTTTCCCAACACTAATACCTTCTCTAATATTAATTGAAAACCGAGGCTCTAAGCTAATGAATGGACAGGACCATACAAGCAACAGTGACATGGTAGACATAATCATAAAACTTAAAACACCTTGGTCATAAAGCATAGGGAAAAATGCTAATATTATATAAATTTATCAGAAAGCAAAGGTTTTGTTTATGACCAAAATGGCCGCCCATAAATAGCCGTAAAATTTAAAGCTCTTAAGATAGTATAAAATATATATAAGTTGGAAAAGCGTGATATGTAAAACCATAATCAAAAATTAGGTTTGTGCCTATGTAAATACTGTTACTGAGTTCTGACCCCAGTTATTATAGCCGATGTTGTATCGTTCTGTCACACTTGCATATTGTAGAGGCGTAGGTCTCCACACCATATTTTTTTGATTGGGGGTGTGTGATCCTGAAATTAAAAAACGACGATATAGTGGAGTATACACATGTTAAGTGTAAATGTTCCTTTATTAAGATACAAGCTCAAAAATTTGGTATAAAAAAAATAAAAAAAATAAAAAATTTAAATTTCATGATCCCCTTTTGAGTTAATCATAAATGTAATGTTGATAAATTTTAAAAGAACACTTGATTAAATGGCCTTTTTGCCATACTGGGTCTCAGAAAGACGTTACCCTTCAGAAGAAGACAGAAATGGTTATTTGCTTACTTAAATCAATTCTTATCCTCGTTTTTTTAGCTTTATATTATTGAAAAATTATGGTCTTTTATGAAAATTGGTGAAAAAAACAACGCAGAAAACGGTGAAAAACCACCAAACAATAACTATTTCCCCTAAAAATGATGCAACAAAACTTTCTCCCGGCTAGCAATAAGAGAGAGACATGTACATTGTATTTCCTATGGATTTGAGCACCACCGTAGTCCTCTACAGATTTCCAATTTATTATTTGTTCAAATGTAATGCCTAAAAAATCACCTGAACATGCATTTAATTTGGTCTTCAGAATGAAGTGACCAAAAATCCCCGTCTCCATCATAATGCAAAATATGAATTTGGTTAAGGCATTCTTTTCAATTTCAAATAATGGCTATTGGGCGCGGGCTCCACAATGGCAATTCAACTGAACTGATCTGGGTTAAGGACATCGTGAATGGGTAAACGTTTTTCCATCAATGTAGGGTTCCTAGTAAGATGGGCAAGCAAGGGGAGCAGAGAAAAATATTCTGGAGAATGGCAAGACTCTAAAAAGGTGCAAGGAGAGAGATATGGTCATGAAAGAAAAGAACGGAACAGGACAATCAGCCGCAAATAATGCTTTTGCAGAGATGGTAGAGAACTGAACATAAACTCTAAAACCAGCAATGTATCTGGGAATTTGAGAAGTAATTCTTGGCCAGGAGGGTTTTAAACATTTTTATGTCGGGATATTTTGCATCCAGGTTTTCTCCGGCTTAATGGCTAGCCGTGGACAAAGTAGGTTTGCTTCATGTGTAGGGGAATAGTTAATTGTTGGTTATTTTTCACCCGTTTTCTTTCTGGTTTCCACCCTTATGTTCATATTAAAGTACATATTTTATAATATAGGAGGTTCAAACCGAGGATTAAGAAGTGATTAAGTACAGCAAAATGGCCGTGTCCGAGAGGGTAAGTTCTTTTCTGAGAACCCTGTATGATATATTTGGTGGCTGTGGCAACAACCATCCGTGTAATCAATCTAACAGAACATTCACTTTTGCTGGAAGATGGTTGGCGATCAATAAGCACACTTAGTCCAGGGCTGACAGCTTCATTGATTACACTAATATCACCTTGTTTTATTCGATATAATGTTTGTCACCGGTTTCTAGACCAGTTTTTATGCTGATTCCCAATTCGATGGATGGCCAGACGAGCAACCTTAGCATGTTTTGTAATAAAACGCACAAAAAACATCAAAAGGTGACCACCAAAAACCAAAACATCATCTCTTGTTCACTCAAAAGTTTGTTATTCTTCATCCTGTCTCGTTTAAACAGTCATTGTGACCATTAGCATAGGATCTGAACCCACCCCGTATAAATCAATGAAATCAATGGCCGCCGCCAATTACAATAAGAGTCTGATCGTTGATATATTTTTGACGCAGGTCGGTAATTTGGGATCGATCCTGGTTGTTTTGGAAGCAGAAATTAATTAAAATCATAAGACATATTTTTCAAAAATTGTGATAATTAAGTCCGTCATTATAGGTCCAAAAATGGCGTTCCGAGACTCTAAGATGGCTTTAATGGATAGTGTGGTCTAACCTAGTACTGCAATGTTTGTGTATATCCCTGTTAAGCCAATATATCAATGTACACATCATTAGGTAATAGAGGAATAGATACATGGAAGATGCCATCCAAAATGGGGTATCCAATATGGCTGGAAATGGCACCTACTAAGCGTCGAAAAATCCGATCACTATAGTCTAGAGAGATTTTTGTTTAGTGTTTCTTTGTTTTAGTAGTTTTAGCCTCAGTGGGCATTCCATGTTGGGATATTGCAATGAAAACGAGCCCTCTCTAATCCTTGATAGCCTTTTACTGGGGTTTTGGAAGGATAATAATCCAACCTAAAACCACCAAAGATATATCTTTATCCTACAGCGGAATGTGAATGAATTACTGACCATTAATGATTGACATTTGACAGCCATATTGAACGCTATCTAGGGTGCCATCTGGCAGGACTTATCAATCACGTTGATTATGTTATGATATTCAAAAATTGCTCTGAATCAGTTATAGTGATATACACAAACATGGCAGCTCTGCCTTTAAGTAGTAATGGATTTTGCCAATTTGGGAGCCATCTTGAATGGTTATTGATTTGATTGATTAGCAACTTGTTGAAAGCTATTCATAATGTTTCATTAAGATATTGATTGCTTACAAGCAGTGGTAAGATCTATGTTACATCTACGTCAAAAGTAGGATACTATCAAGAGGCTGTGTTGGAGTTGGCGGCCATATTGAATCTCTTAAAGGTGATTAATGTGAATGCATTTTAATTGGTCACAATGGGTTTGTGACTTGGACAGGCCAAAAACTATTTACAACTTTTGAGAATTAACATCTGAGTTTTAGATGTGTTGGTGGCCATTTGAATTTTGAGTTTCCCTCGAAAAATGCTCAAGGGTTTTTGTTTCTGGCATCTATCGGATTCAGATTCAGCAGGAAAAAAATGGTCTAGAAAACATTGAAAAACATATATATATGGTTGACAAGGGATCACTGGTCTGTTAGCCTGGACCTAACTCTCCTGTTTATATGTATTACATGCCATACAACACATTGTTGGTATGTTTCATCGATAGGTTACTGGTCACATCAAATGAACGAAATTAATCTTTGTGAATGGCAATCGATCTTCATGTGAATCCATGCAAGAATGTTGGCCTCAATCCACGCCACATGAAAAGTGGCCTGATTTTTCCGGGATAAATTTGAACCTCTCACACGAATAGAATCGTCGAAACCTTTAATGAACTGACACGGATAAAAAGAATCACACTAAAACCGAAAACAAATTTAACGCTGGTTTAAATTGTGCACGAGGATCATTTCATCTCGGGGGAAATCGCAAAGTCCATTTTAAGAACACAGCGCTATTCTGTCCGTCCCTGAAAACCTCTTCATGCCCATAGCAAATACTACTTAAACATTTATGCGATCATCTACATGAAATGGATAGCGACCTAAACCTTGTATTAAAAATTTGGACGAGCTGCAAGCGGCGTGTTCACAGGCGGACGTAAAGGGGCCCCGTAGTAACTTTAGTAGCGGGTGGCGTAAGTCTACATGTTGTGGACCTTTTCTTCTTTTTTTCGAATATTTTATACCCGGCCTATGACAGTGGAGGATTTTGTAAATAAATTCAGTTTTGATTTTTTTTTAAACTGTCGAACCAACTCATGAGTATTTAATTTTATGAGAAAAATAACTTCACCTCAATTCTTCCTTTAGTGAGAAAGACTGCAAAAGATGTCCTTAATTTCACCAGTTTAGAAGACGTTTTAGAGGACGCTTCATTTACACCGCTAATTGCTACATGACTAACTAAGCCACGGTCGATTCAGAATTAAGATCTGGTTTTGAAGGCCATTGTATTTTTTTTTCAAATTGTGTTTATTTTTTTCCCTCCATCTTTCGTTAGACATACTACTGCTACTTACGCAGTAGCTAATATTTACAAATCTACAGATGTTTGTTCATTCAGAATGGTTCATTGTTATCATTGTGTCTATATTTATACCAAATTTCATTAAATAATAATTAATATCCAACGATGCCCCCCCTAGTCGTATTAATCTAGACCTAGTGAAATTGATCTCACTTACACATTGTAGTTACCCCCACCAATTCTCCACCGACGAAAATTGGTTTTTTTAAGAGAATAGCATTTGGGACTTCGGTTATATCTCTGTATGTAGTATAACGCTTCATATCGAATGAAACATATTATATAGACCCTTTATTTGTTGAAACTTTCGAATGCTTGCCTCTCTCCCGCCTTTTGAACCACAACAAGATTTGAACACCCCCCAGTTATATTTCCCATGTACAGGATAGCCCGATCTAAATGCATGGGTTACACAACCCCCCTATTACCACTCTCTCTCACCAATTGATTGTTTAGCCAAAAGGATTTTTCAAAGTTAATATAATATTTAGATGAAAGTGGCCAAAGTTTAGTACTGGCCTGAGCAATTATTTAAAGCAAGAAATAAACAATGTTTATAAATCATCTAAAGCGTTAAATAAAAGGCAGATGTTTGTATTTGCCCAATTTATTCATCTAGCAAGGTAGGTTCCAAGAGGGCAAAAATATTATGGACAATTTTAAAATTAAATTCAACAAGTTTCATATCAGTTGTCAAATGAACAGTTTTTGGTTGTAACCAAATTGTTTCCAAGTCGATCTCTCTATGAACCGAGTGCTCCAGAGCCGTTCGCAGGTTGCTTGCGTACTTCTTAAGTACATATAAAAATGGAAGCAAATTTGTTATACAAGTTATTTTACGAGATTTAATTGTGTAATTGGGTACCATTCCAAAATGAATTACGTCGGAATTCCTTGACCAAATCAAATCTTCGTTTTTGTTATCCATCTCTCCATTTTTCTCGGTATTATACTTTCAAGATTATCTTAATATTCATGAAAATTACGGAATCTTCTTAACTTCTTAAGTACGGAAATGAGCTTATTTAATTAAAATTCTTTTAAAGATTACGTTGTTTTTTTTACCAAATTTATCAGTGAAGTCGGATAAATCAGCTACATCTTGCAATCTTAGGATTTACAGGTTCGTTTTACACAGTTTGTTAAAAAGAGAATTTAAGTCCTGATTTAATATCGGTTATTTTAATACCGCCCCTTGAATAGTCGTTGATCAAACAATACGGTTGATTTTATTTAGTTTTTACATTCAATAGGAAATCAAAAGAATCGTTCCATCCTTTTTTTTTAATACTTAGCGTGTCTATCACACTCATAGTGTAATACAATTGAGGACAAAGCAGTGTATTATAATAAAATTTTTGGGGGGGGATTGCAAAAACATTGTATTGTTGTGAAATTTCAGAACCAGGCACACCAATTACACAAAAATCAATATGTGGATGGATATGGATTTGTTAAAGCAGCATGTGCCAAAACAGCGTGGCGTACGTTAAAGGGAAACCTCAAGAAAGAGTGATTCGTAGTTTACGAATTCACGAGTTAGAAGGCCCCGAGTAAGCCCGAGTGAAATTCATAACTACAAATCATCTCGTTCGAGAGGTTTCCCTGACTTACTTAAACATTGCTCACAATGTAAAATCTAATTGTCCGTAACAACAAACCATCAATACCTGTGAATTCGTAAATATTTTGCATATTGTACTTATCCATGATCATCTGAAAGAGGTGGAAAGCTTGTTAATTGGCATGATTAGATTACATTATCGATCTCCTTTTGAGGCACACATCGTACATGTAGGGATGAAGTTATAATGCATCTTTGTACAGACCACCATCGTGCCCCGCCCCGTGTGTGTCTTGAAGTCTCAGTTACCCATTCAGTGAACACGATGGATACAAGTTTATACGGGACAAGATTTAATTAATTGTACAATTCCACCAGGATATGCACTTGGATTACAACACAGTTCGGATGCACTTGCCAGGGAGACGGATTTAGGATAATACATGGGAATATATTAGGGCAACGATATTTATACATAATCCAATCTTCACAACACACAACTAAACAAAAAAACCAATATAAAAAACAAAACTCCAAAAATACAAAGGTAAAAAAAAGAAAACATTTAAATTTTGAAATGACGATTCCTCATGGAGTATTCCAGGATTACAACAGTTACACATGTCCAGATGTGTGCACAGTCTAGAAGGTGCGTGAATTTTCATTTTAGACCAAAAATTGTCCGGGAGAGTATCAACATAATTCTATATGACCATACGGGGACGTGCGAAAAATATGGGTCTCATTTTAAAACTTCGGAGTATATGAAAGACACCTTTTTTATGCCATTTTAGTATATTAATAGGCCCTTTTTAAAAATGTTATAAAATTTGTTGGAAAAATTGAGTCAAATTTTCTCTAAATCTGAAGCCAAACTTTGCTAATAACGTCGATCATTTTGAGGAAAATGGCATTGTTGTGTTAAATTGGCCTATAAAGCTACATCTCTGGTACAGCTATAGCTTTTTCACCAAAATGTGTATAGATTGGGTCACATTTGCAGACTCTCGGAGGAACGTCCCTACCCAAAGCAAATTTGACACCCCCCCGGGGGAATTTGTCTCGGCTTCAAGCTACCAAGATTTTAAAATTGCGATTAGGAATTTGCATTTTGATAATGTTTTTCAGTGTCTTGATCGACCGTTTAAAAAATGAGCCAAAGGCAAATACAGAAAAAAAATCAAGGTAGTCACTGACTTTGACTAAAACTATAAAATGACGCTGAGGGTTTCGGGCAAAAAGAAGCTGAGATAACCCTTTTTGTGGCCATTACAAAAATGGAAAGGTTCAAAATAGGGCTTTGTTCGTGTACTTCGTCAGAATAGTGAATATGGCATTTTACCTCAGCAGAGCGTGGGTGGGAAAGCGTGGTTACCGGTTAGGGTGCTTTCCTGTGGCGCAAATATACCAAAACAACCCCGGGTTCGAATCCGGTGGGGTCACTTGCTGGATTACTCGGGTGACTCAATTCGGATCTAATCTGTATACGAGCTAAGAATACGTCTCTCCATGGTTCTTGGGCTTGGGCAAATGAAGCATGAAAGCATTCCGTCCTTCGGAGGGGAGTTAAGCCGTCGGTCCCCGCGTACAGAGAGTCACAACTGTACATCGCAGTCCGTGTCGCATAAGAGTAGGGTATAAACTCGAGATGTCCCAATACCGCCCCTAGTCTAAAAAAAGCGGGCCATGTTAGGAGCGTCCGTATCGTGGATACACGCTTGCCCGGACCGGCTTACTCAGTGAATAAATCCTGACAACACCACAAGCTATTACCAATGACTTGTGGACACGCTAGAAGTAGACCTCAAGCAACCCTGCATTTTGTAATCCCCTTGCATCCCCCTAAAACTTGTGAAGAACCCTACACTAAGTGTTAAAATACAGATGCCCGTCCCGCCCCAATTGTTTGTTGTGACCAATTTTTCACACTAATTCTAATCATATGGATAATACAAAATGAATGAAGAAAAAATATTAATCAATATTAAGCATTCGATTAACAACAATCGAGGCCATGTAAAACTGCATTTACCATTCTAAACGATACATCTAACACGAGGCCTAAACAATAACGAACTTTACATGATACCTTTTATAAGTGAAAACAAGAATTAATCCGCCTTTTAAGTCGATAATTCATCTGAAGTATATGAATTCAGCATACGCTTAAAAATGTTAATTGATATACAGTAGAAATTTAAGAGTGACCATAAGTTAGAACCAAAAAATATCATATATATAATTATATATATATATATATATAAATATAAATATACTATAGAGTTATGAGGTATATAGATATATAAAGAAGATATATTTATATATTTATATATAGATATATATATTTATATATATAAAAGATAATTGAAACTCAGAGTACGGTTGCCTTTCCAGAGGTCTTACTTGTAATTTATATATATATGTATAGATTTTATATATAGATATATTTATATATTTAGATATATTTTTATAGTATAGATATAGTTATATATATTTATAGATATGTATATATATATATATATATATATGTGATATTTATTTAGATATACTTTATAATATATATATATTATATAGGCCCAAAACAAGAACCAAAAGTATATTACATTTTAAAAATACCTGACAGAGATTCAGGCGGGGGGGGGGGGGGGGTGGGACTGACATAAGTGAAGGAAATATGAAAGTGCATGGAACGAGATGTCAACCAAGAGGAAGACCAAAATAGGTGAAATTGTAAAATCAAACATGGTAACCTGGAGAGCGTAACGTTAAAAAAAACAACCCACGTGTACAAAAAAATAATAAAGGACAACCAAAAACTTCAGAACAACAAAAAATAACGTACTCTCTGTATCCCAAGTCGTTATTTACAATCATGATTTCTGTTTATTTACTTTTGTTGACCCTTGTATAATTCGGTAACCCGTTAAATACAATAAACATGGTCAATCTATTTACTAATTCGTGAGATCACTTTCTACGAATCTTCTGTTATACGTGTTAATGTGTGGGTTAAATTCACGCAGTTTCGTAGATACGAATCCACGCATGGTAACAGAAGATTAGTAGAAATTAGACCACGGTTTAGTTAAATAGAGTGACGTCACTGCAATGGTTTAAAAGTCACTAGTCTGTGTTCACACGGGCGGAAGTAAGGGTGGCGTTAAAGTGTTTGCAATAGCGCGAGTAGATTATCGCGTAGCAGACTTGTAGTGTGGGTACGGATCCTGGGTGTTGTACGGGTCATGGGTACGGGGTGCCGAGACATGGGTCTGGGTACGGGTACGGGTCCGAGACTGTGGGTACGGGTCCGGGTCCCAGACCACGGGTTATGGGTATGGGTACGGGTCCAAAATTGTGACAACGTCAGTGGGTAGTGGGACGGGTACGGGTCAACCACAGGGGTACGGGTAGGGTACGGGTCCCGCTTACGACAAAACCCATGGGTACGGGTACGGGTACAGTGCCCATGGGTATGGATTACTTAGTCTTTGGTTACGGGTACAGACCTTTGAGTATTATACCTTGGTCCATAATAAGTTGCACGAGTTTCCAAAACTAAATGACACTATCAGTGGATTCCACCTGAAAAGAGTCATATTTGAAATTTGAATTGCAGGAATAGCTATAAAATGAAGGGTAAGTCTGTGGAATCCTTATATGTATTTTTTAGCAACTGAAAAAAGTGGCAGAAAGGGAAGAAATCAGTACTTTTCGAGATATTGTCATATCCAATTAAGTTGTTGCAGTACATGTAAGCGTCCCCTATGGATAAAGTTCATTTCAATATTGGAGAGTTAATGGCTCGAACAGTGAAAATTAATGTGAAAACACTAGGCATACGTGGTGCATAGTACTGCTTGAGTGCATACTATCATACCCTGTTTATCTGTATAATTATTTGCCAAACTGTAAGATAGACTGAAAAAGTTTGGGATGTATAAATTCAAGGTTCAGCAAGAATACCTATTTTGATTTTTGTGTATTGGCTACAGAAATGTAGTATCAAAGGTGGAAAGTGACAAAAGGTAAATTAGAGTTACTTATTATTTTCTATAAAACATTTCTAATTGCTCAAAGCACAAAATTGAAATTTCATTTTTTTGTACGAATGAAACTAATGCGCGGCTTAATCCTTCAGATGGGGAGCTGGAGCGGACCATTCAGTGTCAAAAATATTTTTTTAGGGACACAACCCGATGTGTAAAATCCCCTTGTTTGCACACTTTAACCATTCATCAAAGTAAAACAAAATTAAACTCCATTAATATCCATTAAAACAAAAGAATACCGGGCCAGTTAGTGTTTGTTTAATTTTACATAGGGTACAGGGTTAAGAGTATGGCAACAAACAACATTGGAAACTGGTATGGTTACAAGACCATGTGTATTGACGGATACGGGTCTGAGACCATGGGTATCGGTACATGTCGAAACCGTGGGTATGGGTACGGGTACAAGACCGGTATGGGTACGGGTATGGGTCCGAGACCATGGGACCGGGTCCAAGACCATGGGTACGGGTACGGTAGGTGTCCGAGCCTGGGTACGGGTACGGGTCAGGGTCAAGCGTGCAATGTTATGGTACGGGTACGGGTATGGGTCCGAGAATATGGGTATGGGTACGGGTACGGGTACATGCAATTTGTACCCGGGTATGAAGCCAAAGGTTTGAAGCCAATCTTCCAAAACTTCATGCTTAGTTAAAAACAAATAAGAATTTATCCGCTATTTTTGACACAGGCAAACTTTAAGCTTTGAAAATAAACACGTGGGGTAAGGCCTACAAAGGATTTGATAGTATGTCAATAAGCAGGCTAATGGGTGTATGTTTCAAGGGTTATACAACCACTCGTTGTCAAGAAACACACAAGCTTTTAACAAGCAATAACTACAGTATGCACAGGTCTATTATACGACATTTTCTATACAGCTCTATACAAGGAACTCAGTAGTTCGAAGTCGATTTTTTAAGAGCCTATGACCCAGCGTCAAACGAAAGAAAATATACCGTGACCATGTATTTATCGAAAAACAGCATCAAAATTCTGATTTTTCTAGTGTAGGTATCCCATGCTTATCTCTAGGTGGTATCCTCCTCCCCCCCTAAATGACGTATTTTTTCCATCTGACTTCCCGTTCGCTCTCACGAGGCTCGTTCTCGAAGGAATTTTGGACGAGGAGGTCAGCCGTGTATCGCACGCCGGTTGGACCATTTTGCATCCGAGTTCAAGAATTGGATCCCTAGAGTATAAGCACAGGACGTACAGAACCTCGTGGGCTGTTTTGCCTAAAAAGGTTTCCTATGACATGTTCAACCTCCAATATTGTTTCGACCCATGTGGTTGTTCCTTATTATTCAATAAGTCCGCGACGGCAGTCAAGGACGCCATGTTTGTTATGTTTTGGCGGTGATTAGCAACCCACACACAACAACAAAGACTAACAACACTGTCGCCCCCCGCAGCCAACAGTAACTACGTCCGCAATGAGTGCTTATAACAGACGCCCACTGCCACAATTTACACAGGCCGCCGTGTAGCCAATAGCTCTGAGTAGTTGACCAAAGTCTCCTCGAGCTGTGTACATCCTTGCCTGATTACAACGAAAGCAGTAAGGTTCTAAAAGCGCACACACCTTAAGGAAATGATATAACATTCAATACACGAATTAATTGCTTCAATACAGTGTAATATGGTAATGAGGGGTAGGGCCTGAATTGGGCATCCTCTCTCTCAACCCGCGTACGAAGCCAAAATTATATGTCGTGTACAATGTAATTTCTATTTTCAGGTCTCAAAGCAATCAAAGTTTTACAATTAGTACAGAGGCGATCGGTACGAGGAGAGTTGCCCATAGGCTTCCTTCTCTACCACCCA
>JAMKCH010019624.1:0-136383 GCA_023653785.1 Ophioderma brevispina
ATGCCTATCTACTGTAAGATCAACAAATGCCTATTCAGAGCATGCATCTACTGTAGATAACAGAGCAGCAGTTCATCATGCCCCTCTACTGTAGATAACAAGCAATGCCGACTCAGAACATGCTATCTACTGTAGATTAACAAGCATGCCTATTCAGAACATCTATCTACTGTAGAATACAACGCAATGCCTATACAGAGGCATTCTATCTACTGTAGATAACAAGCAATGCGTATCATAGCATGCTTCGTACTGTAGATAACAAACACTTATCCGGAGCATGCTATCTCTAAAGATACAACAAACCTATTCATAGCATCTAGCTACATTAGATAACTAAGCAACTCTATTCCAAACATGCTATCGACTGAAATAACAAAGCAATGTATATTCATAGAATGCTATCTACTGAGATAATAAAGCATGCCTATTCAGAGCATGCTATCTACTGTAGATAACAAGCAATGCCTGATTCAAGCATGCTATCTACTGTAGATTAGCAAAGAAGACCCCTAGTCATAGCATGTTTTCTACTGTAGATAACAAAACAATGTTTATATCAGAGCATGTTATCTACTGTAGATAACAAAGCATGCTATTCAGAGCATGCTATCTATTGTAGATAACAAAACAATGCATAATTGGTGGTAGTTAATTTGATCATGCTGTTTATTGTTGATAAGCAATTCCTATTCATAGCATGCTATCCCTGTAGATAACTAAGCAATGCCTATTCAGAGCATGCTATCTACTGTAGATACAAGCAAAACTTTATTCAGAGCATGCTATCTACTGTCAGATAAATAACACCTACTCAGAGCATGCTATTTGCTGTAGATACAAACCACCTATTTAGAGCATGCTATCTTCTGTAGATAACAGTCCCACACACTTGCAGAGCATGCTATCTAATGTAGTTAAACTATCCATGAGCATGTCCATCTTCCTGTTATGGTCCATTCTCCGATAAAGTGGTTCAAAAGTCCGGTTTTTAGTGTCGCTCACAGTCATGCACAGTTTAACGCTTGTTTTTGGCCTTTAAGAATGAATGTTTTAATATAAAGTATACTTAGGAGTTATGTTTTCAAATGTCGACTAGATGTTGGAACCGGATGAGAAAGTATCAAGCAGTAAGGTTAAAGATGCATAATTCTGCTTTTCGCCATGTCGCATCCCCCCCTTCTTAAAATGTGTCCCTGCTCGTACACAAGAGCGCATATCACAGCTTGCATTGCATTTTTATCAGGCTCATATTATGCACTAATTGTTAAGTTTAAAAACATGATAATATTGGAATTATTAAAGTTTCGCAAGAGTTTTCTCTGAGAGCATGTCGCCATATTGCAGACGTAGTTACCATAATTCGAATGGATCAAAATGCTAAAAATACTGAAATACCTATGTTCCAATATGTGATACATCGAGAAGAGTCATGTTATCTTATACATGTTTTGCATAAATCTGGTTTCCAACATAACATTTCCAGCCCTAGATGAAAGAAATTCCCTCCTGTTACGTTCCTACCGCGACAGATACGTTCCCCCCTCTGCTACTCTCTGTTTGCAAAGCGGCGTGATACATAAAGTCGAATACCACACCATGCTTTAGTAGGAAGGTAATACCTGATAACGTATAGAGACTAATTCGGTGAAGCATGTACTTTCATCAGAACAGCACTACTAAGAAAAAGTCCCGACAGCTACGTTACGACAGATACGTTCCTTAAGTGTTAACGTTCGCATATACTAAAAATCGGATATATTTTTACGATCCGCCCATGCATTGTTCTGTGTTTCTGATAATATTAAAAGTTTCAGTTTTTCAATGATTTTCCGGAATTCCTTATGTTGATTATGTCGTCCTTTTGGAGACCAAACTTCAACACTTATCGAAGAATGGCCCTATGTCAACACATCAGAGCCATGCTATCTACTGTAGATAACAACAGGGTTGGCCGATTTATCGACGGTTGATTTACATCAGTGATTTAAATCGCGATTTAAATCAAATGATTTTTTTTTAAATCACTGATTTAAATCATTTTTTTGTTTAAAAACAAAATTGACAATAATTTTTTTAATTTTTTTAATTTTTTTAATTTTTTTAATTTTTTTAAAATAAATAAAAGATTAAACACTTTTAAGCATTCAGATACCTTCTACATGTTTGCATGAAACAATTATGTTTAAATAATCCATGATTGAAACCTTGATGTTGTGATCTTAATTAAAGTTGCGTAGTTTTCTTTTTGTAAATCGAATTCAACAGTCTTGTAAGATACTATGAACATATTACGTCTTACAGTACCATATTTGACCTAATAAATTCCCCAGAATTTCTGCCTGAACATTGTGTTTTAGAAGTATAATTTATTTTGGATTCCAATGTTATAGTGTATTGACTGGGAATTTCCAATGTTGACTGCCACTGGGGATTTTTCCTGTGAGAATATTGCAATTAAATTGGGACTTCCCTGGGGAATTTCCAATGCTGACTGCACTGTGGAGTTTCTGTGATAATATTAGTCTTATGTTTACTGGGGATTTTTAATTTGAGAGTTTCTAATATCCATATTTATTGGGATTTCTTTCAGAAAAAAAATCAGAGAGTATACCAGCATGATTTTTGAAAGAGATTTCAATTTTTAGTTCCGAAAATAATATTTTGAATGGGCATAATTCCAAAATTCTGTCCACAACCATCTTCGGGCTAGTTTCTTGTTAATTTATTAGGACTAGTGTTTATTATGGAAAGTATAATGATTCGGGTTAGATTTCCATGTTTGAAAGAATTCTGGATAATTCCATATTATAAATTTTAAAAAAAAAAAAAAAAAAAAAAAAAAAAAAAAAAAAAAAATCTGATTTAATAAAAAAAATCCAATTTTTTTGATTTTTTTTTAAAAATAAAAAAAATCGCCAACCATGGATAACAAACACAATGTTTAACATATATGACCTACTGTAGATGACTAACCTTTCAACGCATGCTATCTAACTGTAGATTAAATAAACTATTTAGAGTATGTTATCTACTCAGATAATTTAACCACTTTACGACATGCCATCTAATTAAATAACTAACATCTATAAAGAGTACTTCATCTACAATAGATAAAACTAATAATTGGTATAGGAAAGTTGTATATTTGCCTTATGTCTGATAGGTTAAATCCCCAATGCATCATTAAATAACCATGACCCTGACCACCAAAATTTCTACGTCTTTTCAGTTTCAAATACTCCCTACCTACCTCCACATGTAATTCACAGTTTTGCTTCAAGTACTTGAGAAGTTCAAAACACACACTTGAGAACATCATACAATACTGTGCAATTTTTTTTTTAAACTTCCACATGTTCACTCCTACATAATGGCACAACAATACATCCGGGGGGATCTTGTTTCACCGTTAAAATTTTACTTAACAGGTCCGAGGCTTCCGGGTTCTTTTTTTTCTTCGTCTTTCACCACATTCCCCTTGTGCACTGGTGAAAAACTACCGGCTGTCATCACTCAAGGTTGCAATTTCCTAATTTTACCAATCTGATCTGGTCATCTTGTGATAAACAATGTAAGCCAATTTTGCTATGTTCTCAATTTGTCCACGTCTTTCTATTATAACTCCCACTAGGGTAAATTACGACTATTAAGTAAAAATGCTACTTTGCAAATTCAAGCCATGACTCGCGTACTTGTGTTTATCTCTGACGTGCCAAGATTATGGATCAACACTTCAAAATCCTCATAGTCCCTCCTCTTTGGAATTTTGTAATATTGTGTTCACCTATTCTAGATTACCTTTACCACAAACACCAATTTATATCCTGACCAAATACTCAAATAATTTCAAACTCTCACACTGCCTATTTAAAGCTGTATTTATTCTCCCACATCGAGTACAGACCACTGGGGGAGACACCTAACACTGAATCCTGCTGACCAATGAATCCTGACTATTAGATTACCATTGGATCATTCCCATGCGCCCTTGTCCCTGGAATAACACAATTGTTGGTTTAACAATAGCAAACATTACAGCTGATGCCACAAGGATAACAGTTGACACGCAATAAAATAAAGCAACTTCAAATTTAGTGGTATTTATGAAGGGGGATATGTTACAGAGACAAATAACACGCTGTTTGAAAGTCCTCGTTATTCTATTCAAACCAGAATAAACAAATCATATTACTGGCAAAAGAGTTTTGATAACTGATTGGATTATTTATTCCACTACCTACACTTGTGCAAATTTTTACGAAATCTCATTGCATTCAAACATGATTTTTGACAAAGAATCATGCAACAACTTGATCTGGCTGCCCAAGCTACACCCTCCCACCAAGTTTGGAAATAACGACCCCGGCTGCCAGAAAAGGGCGGACATACACCAGAAGACAGACATGTCCTATTATAATATAGATATAGGGCACTAAAACGTACAAATCTTTGACCTGGTAGGCCATATGGCAAAATTCCCACCGTGGACTTTTATTTCCCCCCTAGTTGTCAAAGCTGTTGTCACACTGTTTAAAATGCTCTAAAACAAAAAAGTCCAATTGCACGGGTCAACACCAGTGAAATGTTACCTTCACTTGTGTAAACTCCTACTGTTTGAATCTATTGCTTTTATCCATATTATAGTGGCATTATATTATACAATCACTCCAATTAGTCAGTGTGGCAAGTTATCTAGATTACTTGTTCCAGCCTGCCTTATCTACGCTGCTGCAGGATCAAAAGAATCTACCATTAAGCTAGAATAGTGCAATGAGAATCGTAGAAACAATGCACTTGACCACTGTGACTAACTCACGATTTTAGGCCAAGAATTTAGTTTTAACGTGGAAATTTCTGGGAACATGCTGAAAATGTCAGGATGGTGCAGAAATGTGTCTAATCACATATAAAAGTCCCTAAAATCTCTTGTGCTTTTGTTCGAAATAGGGGGCAAAAGGTTGTACATGGGGTAAATTCAAAATATTTGAATTGTCCTTAAATGTGTTCAACATTTTTTGTTCATGTCCCAGGATCAATCAAAGGTATAGTTTTGCCCCTTCTACAAACTGTAGTTTAAGTACTACGACCCTAAATCATCAAGGCATCCTGGGGGTAAATATTTCAAAATGCTCCCATTTCATTGAAACCAGATTCACATTGCTCGTAGAGTCATATTACAACAGAAATGTTTCATTCCAAATCACCTACATGGATTCAATATTTTATGGCATTACGAGCATAAAGCAGTGACCCCCATAGAGCCTTTAGAACCCCATCACACTTGGCCCTGTAATTTTGCAAGTAATGAACAGGCACCTGTTTAAAATATTCATTTGGTGGTTCCATGTCACAGAAATGAAGAATTTGACATTCTTTCAGAAATCCGACCAGTCCTGAAAATTTTACCCCCCGGATGACCTTGAGCCTTTTTTACCATATAGTTATTCAACTACAAGCCATAGATAGGGCAAACTAACCTTTTTTAATAATCCTTGGACATGACAAAAATGTTGGAACCCATTTAAGACAATTGACATATTTCGTATTTTACCCCTGGACAAACTTTGCCCCCTTATTTTCTGAAAATGCACAAGAGGATTTTTGGGGACTTTTAGTAGATTATTCTAGACACATTTCTGCCAAGTTGACCTTTTCATGCTTGTTCCCAAAATTTCCACCTTGTCCATTGTTTATTTTATTAATACTCTTGGCCTAATTTGAACTTGATGCACTAAAAATAACCTGATATTGATTCGATCAATACAGTGATTTACGTGAATGAATTGGAAAAGTGACATAAACTGTTGAATACACTGGTGGATACCATACTGTGAAATACAATATTAGTGTCCTAAAATCATAAAAAACTCATTGAATGTTGTGGACCCCTCTGGAGCTCATGGGATTAATATAAGATATTTTTGACTATCTTTAAAATGCTTACTTAACCAAATTAGGCCAAAAAAGTCAGCTCTCTTTTAAAAACACCATTTGCAGCACTTACAAAGCATGTTTTCAGGAGCAGTGGCAGCACCATACGTTTTTTTCTGGGGGAATGGTGTCGCATCTGTGAAGCAAACATAAATTTTTGGGGTTTTTAAAATTCGGGGCAAAGTATTTTTTGGGTGCAAACATCACACATTTTTAAAAAACCAATTTTGTTCCAAAATCGTTGAATTTTTGCCACAAATCGTCATTATTTTCTTCTGACTGGGGGTGGGGGGGATGATGGGAAAATGGGAGTAATGCCCCCTGCCAACGGTTCAGTGCTTTGAACTGCTCACTACCTCACCCTTTGGGTTAAGATTACTTTTGTGGCAAAACAGTTGTGCCAATACTCTACGAAAGATCACAAAAAGTGGCGACTATGATTTTTTAACATTCAACTAAAACTGAGCCAACTTCTGAGTGCAAATACACCAGCTCACTTAGAGAACTCTTCCCAAAAGCCTTCCAATCACTAAAATCACATTGCCAATAATTTTCCCTCAAAGAACACCTGACATTCCAGCTCACTCCTTTGACCATTCCCATATTTAACATTGATCCAACATTGTTAACTTCCCACATCACATTCCACACTTTACCATCACACACTTTACATTTCCCACACACTTTAAAATAACCCCACTCATCATGCATTCTGAATATACCTATCCCGATTGTACATGACCTTTCCCACAACCACAGCATTACAATCTGACCTAAACCACAATAGTTTCCAACTTTCTCAGTGCTTAATTTAAAAGCCGTGTATATTTCTCCCTCTGATCAAGTGACTATGCTTAGGACCGTATGGAGCGATATGCCACGCTGAATCCTGCATTGGACCCAATGAATCGTGCCTATTAAATTTTCCACTGGAACTTTCCCACATGTTCCTGTTCCCGGTGTAATCACTTGTGGCTTAAAATAGGCAACATACAGCTGAGGTCACGCGGATAACGGTTGATACGAGAGGGAGCTGCAGAAAGGCCAGTGAATAAACCGATTTTGTCATTAATTAACAACACGAGGTGACGGACCATGAATATTCATTCGTGGTTACTGTACATCGATTTGCGTCATGCATTTAGCTCTATTTCAACTTGAATAGGAAGTGAACAATTGTAGCCCATTTTATTTGCAAATATATTATTGGTATGGTGGGTTGCAGGGTGGATGCACCCTTGGTTGATACTATTCATGCATTTACATGTCACGAAGGCGTGGTTCTTGATCAATGTGTGCAGAAGTAAAATAATCACGCCCACAATTTTTCATTTCTCGTTTTCCTCTCTTATTCATGGATATAACGTTGGCAACCTTACATATCGGTTTATCTTTTAGATTGACCTTTGTGTTGACGTCAACACCATCTGTACATACACCAATGTGACCGCCGAAATGCTAAGTGGTTCTTCCAGCATAGCTGGCAGCCCACAAAAAGTTATTTAAAGTAATCCTTCCACTTTTAAAATGTATCCATATTTATTGAGCTTTTTTGTGCTCGCTATAAGTGAATCCAAAAGTTGTATGTTTGCTTATTGATTCCTCACAGTACATCTCAACATCTTGTTACCAGGAGTCAGTCTGAGGTTTTACACAAAATCCAGAATGCATTGTAATATTTGGTCCTCTACTATTACTGCCTACACACCTACAGTACTTCGGTAAAAGGTATGTTCAATTTCCAGAACCATTTAACACTTTTCACGATCATTTCCAAAATGCCTGAAGTACTAACATTTAGCTCCTAAAGAAAGCATGAAGTCTGTTTCTTTGTGTGTCCTCGCAATTACCTTACCACTTTCCAATCGTGGTGCAGCACAGGAAAATGGTTTTTAACTCATATCTGTCGCATGTGTACTCTGACAGTGTCATGACATTGGCAATACATACAACCAAAGGGAAATATGTACTTTCTCAAACCAGATTACTCGCACTTGCAAATAGCTTATCTACTGAAGATAGCTAAATAGTGAAGTGGAGATTTCATTACCAAATGAGCTTTCATTTCAGAGTTTGTTTACACTGATCAGACATTTGGTTAACTGATCGTATTTGTAGACTCAAATTCGCCACAATCGGGTGGACGTTTCATATATCCCCATGGATCAATGAGTGTATTACAATAGAGCCATCACTGCGCTGTATGACTTTGTGCAATAGTGCTTGACAGAATGATGCAAATACCTCATTTGCATCAATGGCTTCTATATGAAACGTCACCCAAACTTGTTAATGTGTACGTTATCACTTTGAAATATGTACCCATGTAAAATTAAGAGCTTTGCTTTGTATATACACGGGCCGGCTGTTGGGGCTTCAACAAGTGACCTTTTGTTGAAAGTAGATCTAACCCCCCCCCCCCCAAAAAATGGTCATTTTTATGGACTTATAACTCTTAATCACCAAAAAGTGGATTTCTGCCACACATTGGGAAGGCTCACACATATTGGGAATACACTATATAGGTTCACACATATTGGCATAAGCTCTGCATAGGCACATTATGGGGAATACACTCTGTATAGGTCACACATATTAGAAATAGCTCTGCATGTGGGGTCACATATATTATGCTACACTCTGTCTAGGGTCACACTATTTAGAATAAGCTCTGCATGGGTCACACATTGGAAATGTGCTCTCTATGGTGTTAGCCTTGTGTCAGGTTTATCACCATGTTGCGTTTCTCGTTTTCTTGTTAGTGCATCAAAATTCACAATGGAAAAACAAACAATTTCCAATTCAGAAATGAATAGTATAAATATTTGTGGTAATAGAAGGTCCTGCTCCAACTAATACTACGCAATAGCAAGACCCACATACCTAAAGGCACTGCTACGGTAGGATAATGCTCATTTGCAACCCAGCAATCAGAAAAATATATACAAAAGCTGACAGGTTTAAGCATCAGGCCCCACACCAATTAACCTTCTGGATATATGAGGATGAACTGCTAATCATTTGTATGCTACTCAAGCAGGTACACCCCAAGTGTCTCCACCTTTCTTACCCTACCTCTGATTGGCTCCATTACTGACATAACATGATATATATCCTCCTAATTACCAATCAGAATAGACCTTGCATATACCTCTATTCACCTTTAAGGTTTTTTACATGTCTCTGAGTGTTATATTAATTTGGTTTTTTTTTAAATTTACTATAACATACTTGAATCATATCACTGATAGTAACAAAGTGTTGTTAAGCCCTGTTGTATGGCTAACCAATATATATGTATAGTCATCCCATCGTGTTCACCTCTAGTCTTTTCTGAAGGTACTGGCATTGAATGAGGGGATGGGCATTGGATGGAAATTAAAATTCCCGCTAACAAATCTATTAAACATATAGTCCCACTGCACAGAAAAAGCAATATGTGCTTATGAAATGATTCAGTCAACGTTACTACATATCTACATTAAAGCAATATTGGCCCCATTTTCTGAAGAGCCCCCCATTTTCAAATTTGATATTTTTCACCGTTAATGTTGGTATTGTCTAGGAAACTAGACATGCAAACGAGAATGCTAAACAATTGCGTATTTATCACAAATAAGCGATTTTGTAATTAGCATTGGAATCCAGATTGGACTTAACGGCAGAGCTGTAATGCTACGTTTTTTCCGTCCATTATGAAATAGTGCCACACTCGAGAAAATACCTCTAACTTGGCTTGCCGGAACTATAAAAAAACTATGGATGAGCGTCGACCGTACATGGCACTATTTCCCGGCTTATTTCACATTGAAGGACGTTTTCCAGCAGCCGTTGAATATTATCGGGGATCCCCGTAATATTATTCAAGTACAAAATTCCTCGTTTGTGACACATAGACATTTTCGTGCCTACTTAACCATTCACAGGTTAGTTTTTACCACCCAGTGCCATGCAACGTGTGAAAATCTCCAAATTTTTGAAAATTGGGGGCGCCCTCAAAAGATGTGCTAATATTGCTTTAACTCTCAAAAAATTCTGACTAACATCTGACTAATCGTATTTGCTGTAATAGATATTCATTTTACCATGTGAGTTGAACGTTGCTGACTTTTGAAGCTTGAGCGCCCGTGTTTTGGATATGATGGAACAAAAAGTCTTTGTACTCCTTCTGTTTACATGAAAGCGAGATTATCTTAGTTCTTCAGGAAGCATGTGAATCGAGCCACATATTCGCCTCCTCTCCCAAGTATGCGACGCTGTCCAAAACTTTTCCCGCGGATGACACGATGGGTTGAATCTACTATAATGGATTCTTACCGTTTTCGTTTCCTGCAGGGTTCATTAATAAGTTATATTCACTGCCCGTCCTCCAATATGCCTGACCTTCATTTGTCTTTCTTAAGGAGATCCACATGGACATAACCAAAACAACACTTGCAAAGCCATTCCGACTCTACATGCTAACACTCATATCAAGAGTTTCAATGCAATTTGATGATGCTGTGGGCAAATCGATTAGCAGGCTATTCACAACCAGATAAACACCACAACACAAAACTATTATTTGGTCCAAAGCAAGATAGGCAGGCTAATTCTCATCACAAATCTAAACTGGCCCTGTAATTGCAACCATCCTTTAACCCCTTGAGAACTACAGCCTACGGTCTAAACAAAAAAACAAAAAAAACACAGTCTGTCTTATTGGCTCATTACAGGACCAACTTGAGTTCGCCCCAGGAGTGAACAATGAAAAGATGCTCTATACCTTTGTCCAATCCCACCATGCTTGCAGTATCTCGGATTTGCTCATTGCTTGATATTGTCAAATTTGTTATGTTCTTCATAGAACCAAAATAGGTTCTGCAGCCAAGTAAATGGTTCTTTGTAGAACCTTACAATTAAAAGAACCCTTAACTCTCTCCGTGCTGGGAAACTTTGTAATAGTTATAAAATAAGTCAGAGCCATTTGAGACAGTTTTTGCCAAATATTTGTAGGGTCATTGGGAAACCATCTAATAAAACACCAAAAACCAAGACTAGGGCTTGTTTGGACTCATTTCAATGCATTTTAGTCTTACTTTGGACTATGCTCACGAAAATAAATCATTTTGAAATGTTTTGAACCCAAAAAATCAAAATTGACACAATATGCCGTGTTCGAGTGCCTCGACATCCGCATGAGAGAGTTAAAGCACCACTATTTGGCTTGCCATTGACGAGTGATGGCGTCTGGTTTCCCGAACGACTTTCTGTTGGCAACGACCACATTCTGCAAATTAGCAATTTAAATTTTCCACACTCCTCCGAAACCAAATGTCTCAAAGCAGCAAATTCCAAGATAAAGGCTTTGAAGTTATAAATCTTACCTTCTGATATTATTTTTTCAAGCAAAAATTGAAATTTGCCTTACTTTTTATCATACAAAATTTTGGAGAAAAATCATTTCCATGTTTGAATTTCCCCTATGCCAACACACAGTAAAGGTTATTTTCAACGCTCTCTGGCAACCATATTCGGAGTGCCCACTGGTTTCCAATTCACACCAGATATTGTCGGATCGTGTACAATAAAAATAGGGAAACAAAAGTTTACTAGGGGGTGTTTTTTAGCCCCAAATTGCCCTCATCATCTGACCTACAAAGATCAGTCCGACTAATAAAATCTTTTATTTTATTTTCACAAATGAACTAAAAACAACTAAAATGAGGTGTTTTTGTTTTGTTGTTTTTGGTTGTTTGTTTTTTTTTTTTACTTTTGGCACTAACCCCTATTCATTAAGAATATCTGGATTAATTTCTGTAAAATCTCAACAACATAAGCAACACACACGCACCCACACCCACACACACACAACAGCACAACACACATTTAAACAAGCAAAAATTAACATTCTCAAATATGAAAAAGAAGGAAAGCGAGAAACCCATACACACGTTCGCCTTCGTAGCCCTATACATGTGTATGGCACCGGTTGGACACCCACACGTTGAAACTAAGGTAAAAGTGGAATTCTGAAAAGCTCCTTTAGCAGCCCTCCCAAATGTTCAACTAACTCTCTCGTGCTGGGAAACTGTGTAATAAAGTTTTATAACCCATAGTCAAGACATTTGAGACAGTTTGCCAAATATTTGCAGGTCCCTGGGAACCCATCTAATAAAACACCCAAAAACAAAGACTATGGCTTGTTTGGACTCATTTCAATGCATTGTAGGCTGAATTTGAATATGCTCCACGAAAACTAAATATTTGAAATGTTTTGACCCCAAAAAATCCCAAATTGACAAAAATTAGGCATGTGGCGAGTTGCACTCGACATCCGCAGGGAGAGAGTTTACAAGGTATGAGTAATAAAGCACCCTTTAGGGGTTCTTGATAATGATAATGTTTTATAGAACTGAAGAGTTATCACTGCCTTTCACACTGCTTTCTCTTTACAAAATATCTGTGAATATTTTTTTTTTTTTTTTTTTTTAAGATTTTTGTTTTGCATTAAAAAGACATTCCTAAGCCAGTGGAAATAGGATGTTATGTCTCAGGACCTGTGAGAAGGCGAAAATATGATATTGTTTTTGCTGATTTCCATAAGGAATAAATGTGGCTCTCCCTGAACTATGGAGGACAAATGTCCATGCAGATAATATACTACAAAACATATAGATTCTAACAAGTTCGACAAAATACGCAAAACTATCTATGTATCTCTCTGCACTGTGTCCCACGGGACCTTGGCTCAAGAACAAAATTTAGCCCATCTGTCCTATCTACAGCATATTTGTAACATGCCTATGGAAGGTGCTGTCAGTGATGATATCACTTTTTACTGCGTTCTAAGTCTTCCCTGTGTGTTTGCACCACCGACAGTTCCGTGGAGTAGGCATTTTTGGAAGCGCTGTTGTTTATTATACATACATGGCCAACCATGGCAAACTAGGTCCCGACTACCCCCATCCTGCAAAATAACAGCTTAGGTCAAATTTGAAACTGCTTGAAGGCATTCTTCCTCCCCAAAAACTAAACCATTAGCACTAAGTTCTACACTAGTACAGATGTCATTACAGACACATCAGGGTTAGCACACTCAGATACAGAGCAGATGATAATAGTCAAGCCAGGCTACAAATTCCCCAGGACCATGGGACGCAGGTCCCAGAAAAAAATTGACAAACTGCAGAAATATTCAAAAGTAAGGAAAAATAAACAAAAACACACCCTTAAATTAAATACAAAAAGGTAAATACAGCCAGGATTGACACCAAATTGTGTTCAAAACTGGGCCAGTTAAGGACTTGTGCTAAATGTGTTGTTATATGAACTTCATGCCACAATTTGACAGAAAATTTTGCCCACTTCTTTTGAAGGTCCCAGGCAGACAGATTTTTTTTGTAGGCCTGAGTCAAGCTGAAACAAATCTCGAATGTCCACCTCAGTCAAAGTAACTTACTTCCCAAGATATACCTGGACATGCTGTGACGTAATACTGTTATCAGATGTGTCTCTCTATAATGCAGCAGGTCATTCACACTCAAGACAACAAAGCTAACTTCATTTAGCACAGAAAATGACAAAAGACCTCTCCAAAAGGGCTTGTAACTCCTTTGACATTGAGGTAACTACTGAAGGCCAAGGTAAGTGCTGTTCTTAAATGCAACCCTTTTGGATGAATAAGCGCCATAAAGATGTCGCAGCAACAGTGTAGTCAAGTGATGATTTGAAGGTTTTTAGCATGAAAGCAGCTCTACAAATGATCAGGTTTCTATGTTTAGATAGGGTGACACTTCATTGACCAAAGTGTTGTCATGGTGCATCACACAAAAATGGTTTTAATTTTTTTTTTTTTTTTTTTTGTAGGGGGGTTCCCCCTCCTACAATATACCCAAGTTTGGCTACTCTAGCTCATCCAGAAAAAAAGATATGCCCAAATGTTCCAGGGTTAACATTTTTATCACGGACATACATACATACGGACATACGGACATACAGACATACGGACGGAGCCCATTTTATAGTCCCCTCTCGAACTTCGTTCGGCGGGGACAATTAGTCAAGCTGAAACAAATCTCGAATTGTCCACCTCAGTCAAAGTAACTTAATTCCCAAGATATACCTGTGACCATGCTGTGACGTAATACCTGTTATCAGATGTGTCTCTCTATAATGCAGCAGGTCATTCACACTCAAGTCAACAAAGCTAACTTCATTTAGCACAGAAAATGACAAAAGACCTCTCCAAAAGGGCTTGTAACTCCTTTGACATTGAGGTAACTACTGAAGGCCAAGGTAAGTGCTGTTCTTAAATGCAACCCTTTTGGATGAATAAGCGCCATAAAGATGTCGCAGCAACAGTGTAGTCAAGTGATGATTTGAAGGTTTTTAGCATGAAAGCAGCTCTACAAATGATCAGGTTTCTATGTTTAGATAGGGTGACACTTCATTGACCAAAGTGTTGTCATGGTGCATCACACAAAAATGGTTTTAATTCGGGGTGTCCAACCTTTTTAATGCAGGGTCTGCATTGATTGAATCCAAAACTATTCCGAGCCACAAGTAAATGATCAGGGGTGGGGTTTTCAAGTTATTGAGCCTCTGAGAGTCTGAAGTATGACCCATATCTATAGCAATTTTTGCCAAAAAATAAAGAGACTCATAGCTATACTAGAAAATATGGATTTTGGGCCAAATTTAACAAATTGGGCTAAATATACAACAATTGTTAAAATAATTTTGGTTTCAGATTGAGTAAATTAGACTAATTTTGCAACCAATGTTCAAAAATTTTGAAAAAGCGACCCATTTCTACACCAAAATTGGCATAAAAAAGGGTCATTCATATACCAGAAGGCTGAAAATGAGACCCATATCTGCGCCACATCCCTCATTTGTGTTGAATACCCCCGGGGCAATAATCATCCACAAATCTGTTGAATCTATTATTGCGGCTGAGAAGAGGGTGTAATACAGGAAGCATCTCCATGTTTGACATGTGTGAGTGTGGTTGTGTGGGTTAATGTGCTTGTGTTGCACTGTGTAGGCGTGTGTGGTGGGGGGGGGGGGGGGGGTTGTTTGTGCGTGTTGTTATGTTATTAGTGGGTAGGTTATGGTTCTATGTGAGATATTTAAAGGTCCAGGGCCCGAACGCTAATGCCTCGTCCCAGGAAGCCCCAGATTTTACCGGAAGTGGTAACATTTTGGTATCAGAGGAAAGCCACTTATTTTTCTAGATTTACCTGTGAAAATCTTAGAGCCAAAGGATGTTGGGTTTGGACGTTATGAGCGAAAATGTGACCCATTTGGTTCGGACCATTATTAATTTTACACAGTATATATGGGGGCTTACATCAAATCACGTTTAGCTCTCACATCAAAAGGGTTGAATTATCGGCTTGCGAAACTTTACGATGGGGTTTTGGAGAGAAAGGTGCCAATCTATCAAGATTTGTGTGAAAACTTCATATCCTTAAATGGGCCATCCACCCTTAATGATTCTTTTCTTAAAAAATATTTTTGAGATAATTATGCATTTTATTATTTTCTTGAAGTACCTACCACGCCACAGCAAGCCTCTTTAGAAGGCCGCAAATGGCGGTAGGTCGCAGGTCAGTTGGACCATCCCCCGTTTTAACTCATACTGTATTTGGCGTAATATGGACATTAGGATTCCTTTGATTGATTTAGCCCACCAAAATGGAAATTTAATAACTAGAGTTATTGTGCAACAAAAGTGTCGAGAGACAACAAAGACCTGGCTTTAAAATCCGATCCGGATAAACGTCTTATCTTACATGGTGGCCATGTCATATTTAAACATATGTCAATTTTATTTTAAAAAAATTTGATACAGCATTTACTCCAAAAATGGCTGATTATGCTTTTAAATTGCACTGACCTCCCATAAGTTAGGCCTCCCAACCTCCAAAACTGACCAAATACTAATTTCCAAACACAATTTCCTTTATTCTAACCGTGAAACTCTTGATGTAGCATGCATGTCAACAGGAAAGAGGTTACATGCCAATTTTAATGCCCATAGTCAATTTATCATCTGGTCATTTACACACATACACACGATTGGATAGTCCAGCCAGAGCCAAAGGCGTCCAACGCACAGACACCATTATTTCTCATTCCGTAGCCAAAGCACTTCCCATCGGCCCAGGGCCGTCCATATGACACATTGTTTAATATGTCTACACCAGGAAATATTAATAAAGGCTGCTCTATTTTTTCAAGTGCGTTCCTACAATGATCTTATCTCTTTAATTGACAAACTATCCACTTCAATTTTCACATTGCTATCTACCGACCCATGCACTCTGGGAATTCATACCAAATTAACTAGCCACATAGGGTATAGAGATTTTCGCTTGCAATTTCAGCACATACACAATTATATGCACCTGGACTTTTTAAGTTAAAATTAAAAGTGTTCTTTAGTGGTTTCACTGGCCTGAATTTATTTATGACATTTGGATACATGACATCATATTAGGTCAAACTTAATAAAACTCACATAAACTTCCCGTATGGAAGCTCATATGGTCTTTTTTATCATTTGTAAGAGATCATCCCGCACA
Source organism: Ophioderma brevispina (assembly GCA_023653785.1). Lineage (NCBI taxonomy): Eukaryota > Metazoa > Echinodermata > Ophiuroidea > Amphilepidida > Ophiodermatidae > Ophioderma > Ophioderma brevispina. The sequence goes on from JAMKCH010019624.1 coordinate 16,506, forward strand.
AAGCCTAGTTCCAGAATTTTATTAGAATTGGATCCACCATTTCAATATTATGAATGATAAATGTCTATCCTAATGGCTCATGAACCAAATAAAAATAGATTAAATATTTTAAATTGTAATAGTAAGTGAATCCAGTAAACTATAAAGCTAGCAAAATATTATCTGCATGTGAAAATATATGTTTGGTTTCCAAGGTGGTCATTGCATCAGTAGCAGGAACAAATTAAACCTATTTGTTTTGCCTATTTGTTATACTTCAAGCACAAAGGATAGCATAACAAAACTTAAAACAGAAGGAAAGAAGAAAACTGTTTTTCCCTCAAAATTAGGGTAGGATTCATTTTTACCTTAAAAATTAACAAAGAAAATGGTTGGTCAGGCCAATAATTTTTTGTTCAGGTCTTACAGACCAGAATACTGCCACCAGATTAGAAAAGCAGCATTTTAAATACCAACAAAATGTTACAGTGAAATTTGATACCCATGATGGGCTGATTAACTTGCCATCAAAGTATATGCCATAATGACGAGATGAACTATTTAAGTCATTATAACAATAATGTTGCAATGATAACACACCAAGCATGCTGCGATCACATTCACCAAGTAGAGTTCACGCTGTGAGGTTGCAGGGATAATTTCAAATCAGCATTGGGCTGATTATCGAGGGTTCAGGGCAAAAAAGGCCCATCTGCAATAGCTGCCACATGTTCGATTTGGCAGGTATAACACTTAACAAGAACACAACTGACAAATGGCAGCTATTGCAGATGGGGTCTTCTTGCACTAAACCCCTTGTTATGCCTGCTATTCAAGTATGCACTAATGATACATCGCAAGAGGAGTTTATCATACAACACTGGTAACAAGCGCATTCACCAATAGACCGTCAGCCAGGGTTTTGGTTAGGCCGAACGAGATACATAGCTGGAAAAGCGGGAATTCAGAGAAAAATAATAACTTTGTAAAATATGAAAGTGCTGCCGGAGACCGTTGTGCGTTGTACCCCAGGAGAGGGGTAAAGTTACCTATGGGGGGGTCAAATATTTGAACTGTTCTAATATAATGAAATATAGCTTCAAAATTATTCTTTAGGTACAGGAGTAAAAAGTCAATTGGGTCACATGTATGTGGTGCTTCCTTTCCATAGATATTGGGAAAAAGGCTAAAGTTCATTTGGTTATTAAAGGAAAGGTCAACAATTGTCATACCAAAAGATTGTCTTTTAAAAATATTAAAAAACATATAATATTTTTAATTTTGTTATTTTATATGCTTTTTATTTTGCATAGGGTTGCGTTACTTGGCAATAGGAGGGGTATAATGTCCCCGTCCCCCTAGAGTCTACAGGGAATTTTGTACCCATTCCATTATAACAACAAGGTGATGCCGAAAGTGCAAAAAAGCCTTTAATATTTGGATCGTATCATTAAACATTTAAAAAAATATTTTTACGAAAAATCTGGGTAATGCAACGGGTGACCTTTCTTGAATAAACAAATGACTTTTAGCCTATTTCCCAAATATATTGGAAAGGAGACACACAGAGTGTGACCCAATTGACCTTTTTTACTCCTACCTGGGCTTACCTATAAGGAATAAATTTGAGTATTTATATTAGATTTGAGCAGTTCAAACATGTGACCCCCATAGTAACTTTACCCCTCTCCTGGGGGGCTAAAACGCAACATCGGGAGGTCCCCGGCAGGCACAGAACTTTCATATTTCAAAAGTTATATTGTTCTCTGAATTTTCCCGTGTTAATATATTTGGTTATCTCGTTCGTTCTAACCAAAAACCTTCTGGGCGATGCTCTCCAAGTGCCTTTCATCACACCATGAGGTTACAGTAATAATTTAATACTGTGGTGGGTGGATTAACTTGCACTGTAAGCTGGTTTTGATGATAGGATACATCCTAGAGGGGGGTTTAGACCAATCCCATAATGAATTGTGATGTACTTACACTTGAAATTGTACTATATTCGAAATAAACAGTACTTATTGGCACAACAGTAACATTTTCTGGAAGACTACTGCAATTGCATAGATAGGATGGCCTAACTTGCACTGTAACCTGGTTTTGATGATAGGATACATCCAGAGGGGGATTAAAACCAATCCCATAATGCATTGTGCTGTACTTACATTGTACTATACATGTATCCGAAATAAACAGTACTTATTGGCCACCACAGTAACATTTTGTGGAAAGCTATTGCAATTGCATAGATGGGATGGTTGGTCAGCTCCCTACATTGTTGGGTAGCTGGTTGACTGTGTGGGTGACTGGTTGAGTGGCATGTTGGGTAGAAATTTCATTAATCCCCTCTACCATATAAACCAAACTTGATAGGGAGATAGAGCATGATGAGGACTGGTGCTGTAAACCTTTCTGACAGGTTATGAATATTAATGAGCTCATGCATTATTTTCAATAAAATGTTCTTAATCTACCACCCCCCAAGGGACAGGATTAAACTTGGGTGATAGAGAATGATGATATGTTGGTCGTTAATGTATGTTATCTCTATGCAGAAGTGAGCAGTTTGCCTTCTCTGAAGCATTTCCTAAGTATGTGCCTAATTTTAAGTGCAAATTTGATCTATTGGACAGAGTAATTCTTAATTTTCTGCTCTGTTAATGAAACAAAATTCAACAAGAATTACGTAGTGTTGCCACGAACTTTCAAATATAGTTTCTTTTAAAAACGCAACGTCAGAATCAAATGAAGTTTTTAAATAACGTTTCTGACAATATATATGAACCATAACAAAAATGAAACTGCCAGGGTCATGAAAAGGGTACCTTACAGACAAAAATGGGTAAAATTTTGGTTAGATTGATATAAATCATCCTTATCTATTCATCTTAAAACTGATGATTAAAAAATTTTCTTAAACATAAATGAACAAACAAGGAACACAAACGAACTACCGGGGGGGGGGGGGTCTCCATTTTTTTGGTAAGTATGTGCGCCAGATTTCAAAAAATTGAGTCCACACACTAAAAACCAAAAGTGGTCATTTTTTTTTTAATATTATACATTTTACATGATTTCACAGGGTATGAGAAAGATAGTAGCTGTCTTCTGATAGCAAAATTTGGACCACTATTTCGGAAGTAAGTAGTGTGCATAGTTGACTACTTTACCACAGAAAACGACCAGTTGTTTTTAGTGTGCAGAGGTGATTTGAGGGCCCCCAAAAAATGGGGTCTCGGAACTAGATTTTCCAAAAAGCAGAAACATAAGCTGTTGTATTTCCCTCATTCTACAGTTACTTTTTGAGAAGTTTGAGAGAAAAGTTGGTAGAATGTGGCTCTGGACATGAAAAGTAGGGTCTCAGAACTGAAATGGTTTCTAAAATGGGGGTCCACGAGAGATGAAAACGAACATGAAATGGAGGGTATTAATGCGGAAATGCCCACTTCCTCCCAATGTGACGCAGCAGATTTCACACCAAGAGGTTATCATGATATAAAACCTGTGGTGGGGAGGTGCTATTCAACCAATATGTGAATGATATAGTAAGACACCTTGCCACTAAACCAAGCCAGCAAGCCTACTAGAGAGAAATTATCAGGTATGTGGCGTTACTAATGAATTGGCTCCAATAGCTGGACGCATAATGCAAATTGGTGAGATTGTGCATGCATGTCCGGGGGTATTGTGATATTGATGGTGTGCAGACCCGACGGTTATGCGTGTCAATTGGGAAATTCATATTGATTAGGCCATTATTGATGAACGACTGATTGTGTTGTGTCTGCATTTTAAAATGGGGGTATTCCTTCACATCTGTGACAAAGTGGTATACTTGAAATTGAATTTCACTTTTGAACTTTAGCTTCTAAAACATGAAAATCAATTATGTATATGGTATTTGATGTCCTTTTTTCGCCACAAAACATAATTACATGCAAGTACGGAAAACTCTGTAGTATGCATACTCACACATACTGAAAGCAACACACACACATACACACACTCAAATGCACATAAATGGCCACACACATAAAACAAAGAACAGTTGATAACATACATACACACAAAACCATATAACATTTATAAACACACACACCCCCAAACAGCAAACACTCACACACACCATCACACAACACACATACCTGAATACAAAATGGTGATTTGAAAAGTCCTATCAGTGATCCATCTGAAAGAGTCAACATATTTGAATTTTGCCCAAATACCTTAAAAGTTAAAGGATCAGTCTGGTAGAATTTCATAAGTTTCTTTTCTAACTGAAAAAATCACAGAAAAGAAGAAAACAGCAGGGCCAGAAATTTGATTTCCCATTTCAAATACAGTTGAAGTAAGTGTCTGTACGGGCAGTATTAATGACTAAAAATATCTGATTGTCTCTATCAGGTTGCTTTTGATTTTATTAATATGCAGGGTATGTTAGAGATACCTATTGTTACGACATGCCGAAATCAGATTTTTTGATGATTTTTTGATTGCTGTATTTAGCGGCAAATCAATGATAGGGTCTTTAAAAGACACTATCAGCAATTTGACAAATCAGAAAATCGAAAAAATAATCAAAAATCGATTTTTGCATTTCTAGGAATCCTACCATGCCCTGCAAGTGATAAAGTTAGAAGCGCATAATAAGGACACAATTTGATATTTTGTCATACTGTCCGTACGGACAATTACTTAAACGTTGTAATTGAATGAATTCATATCTCTGAACATTACTGTTTTCTTACTTTTTCTGTCAATTTTCAGTTGGAAAATATACCTACTGGGAGTCCTACCGACTTAGCCTTCACTTTTTTTAAACTATTCATACACATTTGTAAATATTGTTTCATATTCCAGTATAATCACTTGATAGTGTCTTTAAAGGAAGGTGATAAATTTGGTACAAATCATGTATCAGTGTGGGTTTATTCAAAGGCTTAGGTGGTACAAATGAAATTGCAAGCAAATATAGGCACTTTTGTAAATTCTGTTTGTAAACCCTGCAGACGATAGTCCATGATCTTCTTTTTTTTTTTGTCTAAGGTTCTCGATTTACAACAAAGATCTTTGACTGAAAATGAAGGCTAAAGAGTAACTGACTTCAACTTGAAACTAGGGCCCTTAAGGTGGCAAATAAATATACTCTTGGTGTAAAACGATTTTAAAGTGGCAACGAGAGATTTACATATCAGTGTGCCTCTAAAAAGCGAAAGCAATGATTTTGCCCTGATGTAAAGCTTTTCTATCCAAAAAATCCACCTCTGAATGAATTAACTGAGAAAATTTCTATTTCATATCGGAGCAAATACGCAATTCCGCCTCTGTTTTATTATTGAAATATAAGCAAATCAAAATCACTTTTTCCTCCTCTTTTAAGACATTTCTGTAGCAAATATTACGAACGAAAATCTATTAAGTTCTTAATCTAAGGAAATTACTATTATGAAACAATCTTTGGGTACCAGAGCATCAAAATCTCTCGTTGCACCTTAAGGTCCCAATGTCCCAAGCACTAATAGCCTTGTCCCCAGGAACCGCCAATTTAATCATAATTGGTCCAAATGTTTATTATCAGAAAAAGCTACTATTTTTCTTCATTTACCCTGTGAAATCTTAGGGCTATGAATGTTTAGTTTGGTAAGTTAAATATGATGTCACAAATTTTTGGTCGACCAATCTTTATTTACCAGCAAGCACTGTAAGGGGCGTACAAAATCATGTTTTTAAGGATCTCACATCAAAACGGAGTAAAATATTTGGCGTGAAAATTTTCCAGATAGAGTTTTGGGGGTGAAGTCCATTCTAAATCAAGATGAAAACTTTGTTACTACTTCAAATCAGGCCATCCCCCTTTAAGTGCTCAACAAAAGTCCTTATCTATCTATCTCCATTTCAGCTACTAATAATTTATAATTGTACTAAATTTTGATGAAAATGTCCCTATGCCCCTTTAAGTCGTCAATGCCTTGTTCACTCAGTGATAAAACACAGGAAAGATGCCAAAGTACACTATATCCCTGCCCTATATACGTCAAATGAGCACACATCCTCCTCCACACACAGACTCTGTGTTAATGTCATTGACCACTCCGGCGTCGCCTGTCTTTTGGAAGCCGAATAAGAATAGGATAACTCAAATATTTCAGAATTGACCTGAAGAGACAATAACTTGTATGGATCGTCTTAATAAAAAAGGGATATGAAGATAGATTTCCTTGAGTGAGAAAGAGAAAGTCAAAAGATGACACTCTTCGGTGACACTTCAAAACAGGGCACTGTAGTCTCCTGTGGTGAAAAGTTCAGGTTTTACTCTCAGATTGGTCAACGGCTATCTTCCAGTATGCAAAGACCAGGAAACTACTCTACATTGGCTAGTATAGCTCCTCCGCATCCAGTGTCAGGGTTGACACACTTTTATTTTTTAGAATTGGTATTTTTTTTATTTCGATTTATTTTTGTGTTTTCACGGGCAACAAGCATGCTACAGGCAGGCCACCAGGGTTTTTAGGTTCAGGCACGCAATTTGATTCTGAGTTTGTTGTTACCCACCAAAAAAAAGAGACAGAAATCCCCCTCATACACTTTTTGGAGACTAGACATACCTGTGTCAAAATTTAAAGATTGCCAAAATAATTCATATTTTAAAAATATTGTCGTTTTCACCATGTTTTCAAGCATTGGAAACAATTTTTGTCTGTAAAACACAAATTTTTGATAACTTTGAAGCAAAATCCCTTTTTTTCTGTGGCCCTTCTTTTGTGAAAATTTCTTTCGTCACATTCATTTCAAATTTTGCAATTAGCTGAAAAATGAAAAAGTCGCCTCATCAACCAGGGGAAAAAAAGGAACAAATAAACTCGATAGGATTTCATGGGCCTTATAGCCCTGCCAAATTTGAAAGCTGCCAGTCTGTTGGTATTTGCCAGGCACTATTAAGGCCAGTGTAAGCTGCCCGGACAGCATACCAACCAAACATTTAGGAAAAATTTACTCAAACCATCTTACAACCCCAGGACAAAATTGCGATTCATATCAGACCTTCAAAATATCGCCAATTTGTCCTCACAATCGCACATCTAAATTTCCAGAAAGCCACTTTGAAACAAGTTTCTGCCAGATTCTGGCTAACTTGAGAAAAGTTGAAACCTTCCACAAATGTTCTTACACCAAATTGGCCTTGTAAAAAAAATAGTCCACTCAATCTATGAAAAGAAGTTACTAGGGAATACCACGGACAAAATTGCTACAGAGGTGTTCTTGGCGTATCTAGCATTAAACGAAATCTCCCAAACAACATATCAAAAAGGTAAGAAAAGGGAAGCCTGAGGACATTGCTAATTTGCATTTATCTTACGTGGACGTAACTCGGTTTAGGGAGATTTAAATCAATTTTTTCTGCTAGGATCTTGACATGTTTGCATGCTATGCCTGCAGGTGTGTAGCACTTGCAATTGATATATAAAGTGGAATTGTGAATGGTCCATTATCAAGATGGCCGCCTTGTTCCTGTACAAATTTTGCATTCTAGATAATTTGTCAGACTGCAACCGGATGGTGAGATTTTATTGAGCAAATTTTTACCAGAGAGTATTTATTCAACACGTGGGTCAATATAGGTGTGCTGGGGGGGCACATCCCTATGCGAAGTGATGGGTATGTGCCTCGGCCAGGGAAAAATAGGGTCATTTCAGAATAAAATGTACCCAAAAAATGTGCAACGTAGGCTGCGACATTTCGAATTTGGTGTTCAATTCTTTAAAGAAGTGGATAATTTATGCAAACTTGTGATAACAGTGGGATAGCAATGAAAGAAGAAAATGGGTGTCATTTAGTAATAAGCCTGCGTAATAGGTAGGACAGCAGCATAAAAATTCAGTCAAGCATTCTAGACGACACAAAGTCAGCATCTCACACACCTTCACTACGCAGCTCTAACAATTTGAATGTGCTGACACAAGATCTACTACACGCATCATTGAGAATGCTGCAGATAAAGGACAGCTCATCAATGCCAAGAGGACGGAATATAATGACCGTCAATGAGGAAGGGAATCATCAACTATCTGCACTACACACGTACCCAACTCAAAAAGGTTAGACCTCAGTACCTTGGGGTCCTTGTTGGACAGCAGAAAGACTCAAGAGTTAAAGGGCCGTGGGCCCGCTCGCTAATAGCATCGTACCCATATGCCAATGATGTAAAAAAGGGTCAACATTTTGGTATTTGAAGAAAGCTACTTATTTTTCTCATTTACCTGTGAAATCTTAGGGCTAAAGGATATTTGGTTGGAAAGTTATGAGCGAATGTACCCCATTTTGGTTCACCGATATTAATTTTACACATTTAGGGATTGAAAATGAGTTTTAGCTATCACATTGAAATGGGTGAAAAACCAGCACAAAACTATACAGATGGTGTTTAGGGGTGAAGACCTTCTATCAAGATGAAAAACTTTTATTTACTTAAAATCGGCGTCGTCAACCTTTACTATATTGCTTATAACCAAAATATAGGCAAAAAATGCAATAGGTTTTTGTATAAATTAGCAGGTCTGCCATTTGCTTCCTTTTTTCTACTTTGATAGGTGTTCGGGAGGGTTGTACAACAAGTTACAGCCAGAAACCTTCTGTAGCATTTTGTCCAGGTCATACCGTAGATTGAGTGGACAAACGAGGTGCGGCTATTATCTGAAGCGAGATGGGGACCATTTCTACAGCACACTAGCCACGTCGAGTGGTACCCGGGATGATATAATATTAAACATCACTGACGTGAGTTGCCTGCATGCGTGCGAGTTCCTTCTCCTTCTGTCCTCGAGTATAGGTATACCACCCCAAAGCCGAGATTACACATTATCCATTACAAACATATGACTTGCAATTTTGAAATCCCACTTCGCACCAACTACACTTCACAGCCGAGCAATGCGCAGGACTAATTCTCAAAGACATAGAAACATTGTTACTGCGTTAGTTCGTTTGTCAACAAACACACACACACACACTCTATTTCCAACTCTCCTTGCGTTAACCACCCTGTATTCCTCTCCGGAAGTAGGGATTTACACTGTGATCCCCCCTCACTAAATTGCCTGCCAATTTGGCAATCCCATATGTCAATAGAATACAGAGAGCTTGCAATGTATGATCGTCAGTGCATGAATGGTAAGAGGTGTGTTAAACTTATAACAGGAATTTCGTAGAAATTAAACCCCTGCCGACACTTTCATTAGTAATTTTGAATAGATATAAATCTTAATTAAAAACTTTATAATCCCAAATACAGTTACAGAAAATTAGTTTGCCCTACTTCCTTGGGGATATGTGAAAGCGTGCATTTAAAAAAATGAATGGATTGGCGGTGATAGGGTTAGACTTATTCTTCTTCCAATTCTCTGATGCTACGCACAATTCTGTCTCTTAAATGCTTCCTCATTTTTGACTTAGTGCCGACTAAATATGATCTTACAAGAATTTCTAGTCAATTCAGTGGAAAATCTTGTAAATTTGACCAGAATCTTGCAACTTACTATATTCTGGTCAAATTTTTGACCAGATATTGCAACATAATTGCCTCAAATATTTTTTGTTCCGATGATACTTTTCTACATTTTTGGGGGAATAACCTCACATGAAAAGGTACATTGTTCTGCAGTTTTTGCCAGTATTCCTCTTCGCTAACAAACAATTTCACAACAGAATATTTTGTAAACATGATCATTGTCATATATTGTAGGCACTTATCACAATATTGATATTGGTTGCTCATTTTAGAGTTATGGCACAAAACAAATAATTACAAATTTGCTCTATTATAACATTGTTCTATCTTAACTGAAAAAGAATTCTGACCAGCATTTTTTGTACTCTCCATACACCCTAAAAGGGTATTTTGAACCAATCCCATAATGCGTTGCAATGTGCCTATATCCCTCAAATTGCACTTGATCGGTTGTAGACTGCCTATCAAGAACGTTTCGAAGGTTTGTGACAAACAAGCACAAAAGAAAACCGCAAACCTTGTTTTCAACTTGCCTGCTATCGTAATCATCCCCATAGAAAACCATGCTTTGAATTTCTGTCACGCACGACAGAAATTACAAATCATCATCTTATTACATATGATGGGCGTATTCGGCATTTTCCTTCAGTTGTTATCTAATACATTGGTAAGCATTCAAATATGCAAAAAACCTGGGGTTCAAAAAATTGAGGCGCTTCTCTCTGGAAACGTCGCTCATGTCTCTTAAGTACTAGCAATGCGTGGGCTAAAATAGTTTGGGGGTAAACAAAAAAGTTTAATATGTTAAGAAATAGGGGTATTTGGGGATCACATGCCCTTATTGTGGTGTGAAATTTCCCAAACTAGTGCATTGTGGGATGGGACTCAATACACCCTCAATATACCGATGCACCCTCAAGTAGTTGATGCTGGTGACCAACTTTGGTGCAGGTTAACATGTGGGGTTTGGTGTACAGGAACACACACATGTACACTCCACACACACATCAAACAAAATTTAGAAATTACCCAGCCCGCCAGCAAAAAAACTTGAACAATATAGTGGCAAAATCTACCCTGATAATGTTTTAACCCAACTGAACTCTCCATGTGAGTACGGTTATCTACAATAATATAATTTGGCAAATGGCCGATTAATACTCCTCTTTGCTTATTTCTCTGTCTAGCAGCCTATCCCACTCCAAACCAAGGGACTCCTCATTATGCCCAAAGGAAAGATACTTCAAAGTTTCAATCGCCGAAATGATCAAATCCTACATTCTCTTCGGGGATCCCGCAGGATAAGCTAAGCGCAGAAATAGGAATAAGGAGTGAAAAGCTAGTTTAAGATGAGGTGTGGTTCTCTTAAACACAGGCGAGAGAAAGGATTCGAGGCTGACAGATCACAATGAGCATGAGAATAGCTAGCCGATTAGCTACAAAACACCCATCATATCCTATTATCAAATAGGGGCGGTGGTGTCTGACGGCTATTATTCTAGCGCTTGAAATATTGATCCCTTTGACATTGAAAAGATTGAGACGTCTGGCATCCCTCGTATTTGAGTGTAATTAATTATTGAGACTCACAAGAAGGACGGCATTAAGAATTTGTTGGTGTGCCTTTGATCAGAGTCTCTGAACAGCCAACGCGGCCACCCAAAAAAATTCCCCTTTGTTTCGTTGGAGCACGGTCTATTTTGCTAAGTCCATCAAACTAAATTGTGTAAAATAGTGACGGATATACCTGTATGCTTAGGTTATGAACTGAAATGCTGCACGTTTTCATGAAAACAAAATGCTTCAGTCTTGATCGGGAGGCTATTAAACTTCCATCATAACCTTCAAATACACTTTTCTGTAGAGATAGCTGGAAAATCTTGGATGGAATTAAGATTCCTTATAATTTCTGCTCTGTGTAGCTCAAGTTCTGCCTTATTTAAGTCTGGGTGCATTTTGGGCAGTCTGGGGTACCTTCTAGCACCCTCTATATGCCTACTTCAGAGATACAGGTAAAATTTAAATTTTAGACAAATTAGTATTGCCCGTAAGTGTGGGTTGGTGTGTATTCCCGTAGGATTTAGATGCTAAAATTGATCCTGTTGCTGTTTGGGTTTCAATAAGGACCAAGCTGTCAGAAAATGATGGGGTGGTCAAATTTCCTACTGATGGCCCCCCCTTCTTCAAGGGGGAAAATGTTAGTACGGGGAAAATTGAAAGAAAATCGAGTCAAATTGTGTTTTTAATGTACACTAACCGCGTTCGTCTAGTCCGAGAATTGAGAGAAAAAGTATTATTTCCTAGGTTCAACCTTAGGTTACGCGGTAATGGCCCCCATAATGGTTCAAGGTCATCCTGGGGGTAAATTGCTCCATGTTGTTGAAATTGGTTGTCAATGAGTCCTTGTTCATACTGAACCATACACATGCTTTTAAAATTGATTTTTTTGAGTATCTCCATTGCGACATCCAGGGAAAGTTCTGGTGACCCCCTAACATTTAGAGCCCTTGCGGAACATTTTTGCTATGTCATTAGCCAACCAAATGTCACTCACTGTAAAATATAACATTTTTGATCCTGTGAGACAATACTTGTAACTTATCACCAGTTTCAATAAAATCTCACATTGGGTAAATTTTTACCCCAGGATGACGTGAACCATATGGGGGCTATAGGCGCTTAACTAAAGGTCGGAACCTAGGCACATATATACTTTGTTTCTAATCCTTATAAGGAGACGATAATGTTAATGTACATTAAAACACAATTGACTCGATTTTAAATTTTTCCTTAGTACATTTTCCCCCCCTTGGGGAAGGGGGCAGCAGTCCGAAAATTTGCACCCCCCATTTTCGGACTGTCTGGTCCCTATTGAATGCTAAACAGCAAGAAAATCAACTTCAGCACCAAACTCCTACGGGAACTGTTTTTCATTGACATAAGCCCAACCCCACACTATAATGAAAATTTCATATTTGCACAGTAGGTAGCTGGCAGAATAATTGAACCAATCAGTTTTTGTCAAACTGGGTGTCAATTTGATACTTTTTGTTTTATTCATGGTTTTGTCATCATATGATGACGTTCAAACAGCTTGAATTGGACAAACACTTACACAGTTGCATTTTGCTTTCAAAAATTTATCAACTTTAAAAACATTAACATGCAAGCATGTACACACTTTTTGGTTTTCTTTGAAATATTATTGTTAGACAGCTTCTTTTTGATCCATAGGATGTACAACAAATGTGATAGAAACATGCAAGATTTTCCAGTCAAACGCCTAATTGAATGGAAAGAATTTTGGATTGTGCCACTACCCAATGAATCAGCAGCCTCAATGGAATAAACTTCATTTTGTTGAGTTTGGTGGCAGAATAAGCTAAATCATCACATTGAAATGCCCGAAACACAGACGTGCATAACACAAAAAATATTGCGTTTCATATTTTCCATCTTAATGTCTGTTTTTGTCACGATGGGGATGCAAAACAAAGTTTAAAATCTTCTATCAATTTTTTTCTTATAAACACAGGGAAATTGCCACCCATTTTGAACCAAATTGAGCACCCCCTAGCAATCAGACATTAACAAGCTGAAACCAAGCCTCGAGATAAGCAGCTACCTAACTGTGCACCATGACATTGATTTTTTCCTCCCTCCGTAATTGCAATATAATTGTCGCAATCGGATAACAATCAGCTAAACACCTGCTTTTCTTCCACTGCACCAATGCAATTCATTTCATTTGATCTCATACAGACAGAAGAAATTTGAATGGAAAAATCATTACTCTTCTTCTCCGTAACACTAAAATATAAATTGAGCTGTTGTGGAATAAAGTGCATCGTTTTGTGAGGATTGGATCGGTTAAAACAAACCGGGTGGGTGTCAAAACGTTTAAAAAATTGTCGTTTCCTGAATTGAGGCGTTCAAAAGTTGGCATTCCAGTTGAAAGAATAGCCTGGCTCGCCCATGTTTCAAAGAGTGAAGCATTTAGGACTTTCATAAACAGATTCATTTATTTTTTTAGGCTTTTCAACTGCAGCAGACAAAAATCTAGAATTGCTATCTTCTGTAGATAGCAATAACACTTTAAAATCAATAAAGTCTGCATGTATACTCAACAAGGTGGTACTCTACCACGGGATTCGGCCTTCTCTTTCACCACGATCCACCTTTTCCTTCACTCTCTATACAAGTTGACCCTCTATGACCTTGACCTGGTAATGTACCTCTACCATACATCCAAGTCTCTTTGAGAGGGTTGTTGAGTGCGTAAGCATTGGAACCAATCATTGGGGTGTATTCACATGTATACGGAATAAAAAGCCATAAACCTCGTAATCTCCAAGCAGCAAATTCTTTTCCTATTGAAGAGTTTTGTTCCCATAATACGAACTCTACCGGGGTGTTGACATGCAGCCTTAACCTGAATTTTTGGAGTTAAGGTGGTCCATGTATAGCAATTTGAAAAAAATTAAACCCGAACACTTACCACACACACACCACACACACGCACCCACACCCACACTCATGGATGGCATAGAAGTTTGGTATGTAAGCAACTGGCCACATGCTTGTCAAAATCCTGCTAAAAAGCCTGCAGATTCACATGAATCATGGCAGTGATGTCACTGCTACCACCTACATCAGCTGTATTTCTCTAAGAAGTTTAAAATTCTCTATAATCTCTCCATTCTCTATCCTGGTAGAACTAAAGAGATAATCTACCTACAAGGTCATCGTTCTTTGAGAGCTAATGGCAGCCATCAATCACATTGACGTCAGGAAGGACACTCGGTCAATTAATCTTTTTTGCTCCAATAAATTCTCAACACAGCAGTTTTTTTTTTTTGTTTTTGAGTACAAACTTGTTTTATAATTTGATCAGCTGATTTGTTTATGTTTGTGTTGTTTTTTTTAATTTTTTAGTTTTTTGATTTAAAAAACTTTTTTTTTTTTCCATTTTTTATTGCCTGTACTTGTGGTTTGGTAGATGGAAAAAACATACAGAAATGGTCTACCAAACCAACCACACCATAACATAAACATTGTAATACATTTAATTGTACAGGTTATCACAAAAGCAAACAAAAGGATCAAAAACAACAGCAAGACACAAAACCACAAACTGAACGCCTACAAAAGACAAGGACAGAAAGAAAATTTTTAAAATGCTTGCTCAGATTATTATTATGGCTCTGCAAATTCTTTATATTCCCCAGTTTTAAATTTAACCCCTTACCAACTTAAGAAAAGCCTGAAACCTTGGTTTTGAGTGGTTGAAATCACACCGGTGAATATAAAATTTCAAGAGAAGGAAGAGGAACTTATACATGCATGATGTTCAGTTATAGTGGCACCATCCACACCAAACAGCCGTTGCCTATCAATTGAAGTGAATCTAGCCACCCCCCGTTAGCGGGGACAAAACAGATTTAAAACTTTGGATTAGTGTACTACTAGTATGCGGGACTCTTCTTTTATGGTTTTGTTTGGGTGGGTAAAATTTTTTTTATAAATTACAATAATTTGTTCTCTGAAGACTAATCCAGGCAAAATATTTTCTATTTCATTATAATTTTAATTTATTTCCCAAAATTCCTAAAACTGTGAGTCCAATTATTTTCCCCATTCATATCTGAAAGTCTAGTGTGAATTATTATGGGTCGCAATTCCAGCCGCCCAAATTTTTGGCTTCTAAATTGTCCTCTCATACCTGGATCCCAGTATTTCTACTTTCAATACCCGACAGCTTTCAAACGCCACACGGCCAGAAAAACATTCAAAATGGCGCGATGCTTGTAAACATTATCGCTTACCCAGACAAAGGAAATCATTTTCCGTATATCTGAAATGCGCAGGTAGCCTTAAGACTCATCAAATTCCTGCATCGCTGAACTTGTACCCCCCAACAGATATGCGCACAAATCAGGATATCTTCAAGACAAGCAGAAACTAAACATCGCCAAGGTTCCGTCTGCCTCTACAGCGCAGCTTACACTCAAGTGCAAACGTGATGGGAAGTAACCCCCAAGAAGGCATTGACTTGCATGTCGAAAACCTTTCTTAACCGCATGTTAAGAATGTGCAAGCAGCAAACGCTAGTTAATTAAGAGATGGGGCTTTTAACATGTTGGCTGGCTTACAAAAAAACGCTCGGGGAATGTCATTCTTGTGACAATCTTCATTAGTTTGTACATAGTTATTCATGCATGGACTATACTGATGCAAGGGTAACACCATTTTGCGTCATTTTGTTTAACAAATTCCGATATTAAATATTATAGGTATGGGCTTAACCAACAAGCACAAGGAACATGATGTGCACTTGACAACAGCTGTTTATGATTTTAATACAAAGAAAAGTCTCTTTGGAAGAAATTGTTTTTGATTATTCCCAAAGCAAAATGCATTTGTTATTTCTTTTTCTTTAAATTTATAAAAAATACAGATACAAAATGCACCTGAAAAATATATAATTTTTTCCAATCTGCAGGCTGTAGTTCAATTATAAAAAAAATGATGCACAACAGGTTCAAGGTCACACAGCTGTTTGAAAGTCTCATTTATTATGAAAAAACAAGAATAAAACAAAACAAATCAACGGTGACACACTTTTGACAACCAATTTTATTTATTCCACTAACTACAACCTGTGTAAATTTGATGAAATTTAATTGCAGGCAAATATGATGATTTTTTTTTTAAAATCTAGTTTTACACATCTTTCTATGGGAAATAGGCATATAGAGGGCACTATAACATACAAATTATGACCTTTATAGGCCTATATAAAGGATTTTTTTTTTTGTTTTTGCAGAGGTAACAGCTCTTGCATGCCTCTACTTATATCAATTATCAAAATTGTGTCGCCATTGCTTAAAATTGCTCTAAAAATTGCATATTTATGATATTTTATTGCATCATGCATTATTAAAATGCAATGTGTGACTGGGGCTAAAGAGTCTATGAGAGGTCACTAGCAATAACTCTAATTATTATATTGAGCTGTCAAACAAAGGATCTATACTTATATTCTTATCTAGTGTAACCAACTTCAGACCATTCTGTAAATTTTACCCCAGGATGACCTTGAACTGTTATGTGCATACTCTACTACAACACTAGATAATGAATAGGGCAAACCATACCTTAAACTCTTAGGACTAATAATAAATTGGTAGATCCTTGAAATCAATTTGACCAATTCTAATTTTTACCCCAGTACAACTTTTCCCCCTTATTTCTACATGTTCCACACATATATTTTTTGGACAATTTCAGTAAAAATACCAACATCAAAGTTGTTTCAGTTGCAATTTGTTTTAGTCAAATAAAAAAATATTGGACAATGAATGTTTTCACAACATTCATTGTCCAATATTTTTTTTAAGCATTAACAGAAATCAAATTAACATTGTACTAATGTTACCAATAGACTGAACATACAAAGTTCATGAGCAAAATTAACAAAATCTTTTGTTATTCAAGTCTCACATATCATGATGTTAATTTTATTTTTTATGATACTGGATACAAACCTAATTGTGGCAACAGGTGGGTTTCATTAAGATCTATTTTATCACATTACATGCTATATTAAGCTGTAGCCCCTGAAAATATGGCAGCAAATATACAATAAAGTTCACATCAAAGCGGGTGATGCAATCGACAACTCCCCCTCCCTTTACTCCATCAAAATTGAGATTTTGTTAGCAGAAGAAAGTTCCCAGTGAAATTATGGGCCCAGGAAATGTTTCCTTTTGATTTTATGAACAAAAACATCTCCAAAATGTGGTATATTACATTTATTAATCTAATACACACTGTCCTATGGGCCAATTTAGTACACATTTTTTGCTTCTACTATCCAAATGGCTGGACCAAGTTAATTCAAAATTTATAATCGGATGTTTTTGGTGATATGCTTTCAGTTTCATGTGATGGAGAAAACATCATGATAAATCAAACCATGATCGGGTCACCCACCTTTAAGGGGAGGCAACATTTACGCAGGAGAATGTGACATTTTCAAACTGCCCTCCTTGCCTTCACTCCAAAATGTCTTTTTCCTAAAATTTCTACATTTAAAATTGGATGTTCCCTCCCCCAAAAATCCCTCCCTTCCTGATTTTTGATACCTTCCATATAAATATTAATTGATCTCAAATTAGGCATCTGGGCTTGACCATATCCACCAATTTAATATGCACCAGCTGTCTATTGGTATAATGCCTACTTGTCCATCATACAGCACACTTTTCTTAACCCCTGGGTTCTACATAGTCAGGCCTGTAACCAGTGGAGGGGCAGTGAGGGCGGATGTGTCCCCCCCCCCCAAAAAAATCCAAAAAGTCCCCCAAACCCCTAAAAATAGCTTTAAAAGACCACAAAAATATGTTTTTTTTTTAAATTTTGTTGAAAAAAGCTTACAATTTTGTTAAAAAGGTTCCCTTTTGCCAAATTCGCCCACCCCCACCCTGCAATTTTGGAAAAAGCCCTCTTTTGAAAAAATCTCCCCTCCCTAAAAGAATCCTCAATCTTGTGCGAAATTGTTGGTTCACTTTGTCATGTTGACCCTTTCCCCGCTCCCCTATATCAATGTTGGCTGATACTTGTGAGTGATGGTGCTGTATGTTTACCTCAACATTGCTTGGTGGGGGTGGGAGGGGAGGTAACAAAGGTAAATAAATGGTAACCTCAAAGAAAGCATGTGCTAACAAAATACTCCACTCATAGGTAGTAAAAACAGAGTCAGGAAGCTCATTGTCCCAAGGAATTTGGCACAAGATTGCTGGTTATGGGCCTGTACACAGTAATAGCATTTCTGATTGGTTCACACATCAAACAAGGTCAACCAGAAAGGTATGGTAGACTTAATGGTTGTGATTACTTAGATGCTTTTAAAATTGTTTTGACGGCTTTCTTTGAAGATTTTCAGCTTGACTGGTTAATGATTGACGTAGAGAATTCAAATCTTTTATTGAACTTGAAAAAAATGACAACCTAAGGCATCACTGTTTGTTTGTTCTTGGTAACTGATAAAATAAAACCTTCTTGGATAATTGAACATGAAGGCCTTGTTAGACTCCTGTCACACAACAATATAAATTGCAATCGTTGGAAGATTCTCTCTCGCACCAAGAATGATGATCACCCTCAATGATTGCATGCATTATATCTTTGGTTAGAATCCTTCTGCATTTTTCACTATTTGAAATTGCCTGAGATACACAAATATTCAAAGAACTAAAAGTAGCTGCAGCACAGCCTTTCAGACAATTTAACAAAATTTAGATCCATGCAAAGTAGCAGTTTACCTCTCAATAAGCAAAATAGTCCTTTATTTTTAAAACAGTTTTGAGCAGTGGTGAGACAATTTTGACAACTGATATTGCTCCTGTAAAATCAGAAGAATACATGGCAGGAATATCACCATATAGGCCTACAAAGGTCAAATGTTTATTGTTATAGCACCCTCTATCTCACAATCTCCACAAAGATCTGTGTAAAACTATTTTTAAGAAAAAAATCATCCTGGCTCGTAATGAAATTTGACAAGTGGAATAGATAATCCAAATCATTTGTCAAAGCTGTGTCGCTGTTAATGTTATTGATTTTATTCTGGTTTTGGCATAATAAAAGACTTTCAATTCTGGAAATAAAAGTGTGGAAGTAAAAAATGGAAGGGATAATGAAAAACAGAAAATAGAATTGTCTAATTGACAACTGTAAATGCTCAGTCTACTCACAATACACTGATTACAATGATAATACGCCATAATGAAGCATTTACTATGGACCACTACATAATCACTGAGAAATATCTTCACTTTAGAGGGAAAAGAGTGTTTTTATCAGCAGCCTTTCAAGGCTTAGCCGTCGCTAATTGTGACACGCATTGCGCACGGAGCGTTGCAGTACGTTCTTGGCCACTTGGACCTCGTTGACACCTAGCTTAATGATTATTGATGGCAGTGAATATAAATGAATCGAGTAAAGAGCTTGGAAACATTACCACTGATTTATTTGTAAAATATTAGTGTTTGCTAGGTGTCAATAAGTAGATGGGCTTGACCTCACTGGCCAAAAGAGGTAGGTGGTAGGAAAAGGTGGATGGTTGGTCAGTCGCTTGGTTGTTTGATCAGCTATTTTAAAAATAATCAACATTTTGAACACGGAAATACCCAGGCTGGACTTGGATGTTGCAATATAACTTTATTTATGACCTTGCTGAATTTTTTACATCAAATTCCTTAATTTGTTTGTTTTTTGTTCATTTTTTTTTAATATTAAAAAGCAGTTTCATTGAGTATTGAAGGGTGATGTCCCAATTTAATTATCTAAGGTTTTCATTTTGATTGGACGACCTTGATCCCAAAATCCCATCTTTAAAGTTTTGTGCCGATAGTCCAATATGTTTTGATGTGAGAGTTAAAAACATGATTTTGTGAGCCCCATAGATTACTCTGAACAATCATTTATTGGTTAACCAAAATTAGTCACATTTTTGCTTATCACATCCAAATCAAACATCTTTTATCATGAAGATTTCACAGGATAAATGAGAAAAATAGAAGCTTTCTTCAGGCACCAAAATATTGACTACTTCCGGAATGAGGCTATTAACAATCGAGCCATGGACAAATGTACAAAATATTTAACCTTCTGATGACAAAAAAATACATGCATTCAAAATGTTTCTAAACCAAGCAAAATGGCATTGTTGTGCATAAACTGTTTGAATAAAATGAACAAACAAAAGTTTAATGGATCAGACCCACTTGAGCCAGGTCAGACACATCTGCAAAATATGCATTTATCAAAATCATGCACTTTTCATGCCAAAATGCACAAAAAAGTTACGACTAAACTGTTTTTGCATGATTGACCAACTAGGCCATCTATTACTTTTTATGTCTTGCCTTTAAATCTATATGATGGTTTATATGCTGGTAGCATTTCTGTTACCATATATATTTGTTCCATGGCAAAAAAAAAATCCATTCCACTGAACACAAAGGTGTACTAACCTAATACAATATTGTTACAAAGTATAATTTTATTAGGGTCACAGATCTGATGGGCAGGAAGCCTTTTTCAGTCTATACACTGCTCGACTTTTGACCATAGGGTCACAGGTTCGAGTCTTGGCTAGGCAGGACTGCAAGAATAATGTCCCTGGTACATCTTTGAACAATTGTTTTTTTTTTTTTTTCTTAACGTATAGCCACAAGTAACTGGTATTTGCTTCTGGTTGTGTCAGGATTTATTCAACTGAGTAAGCTTATTCGGGGGCCGCATGTATACGGACGCTCCTAACATGGCCCGCTTTGAGGCTGGGGGCGGTATGGTAACAGTCAGGGGTTTTCACCCTACTCTGCAAAGTACACTGGCTGCTACGTACATGTACAGGTTTGACTCTCTGTACAGAGGACTGACAGCTTAACATCCCCTCTGAAGGACAGGGTGTTTTCATGATCAATTTGAGCCTTTAATATTCCTCGTTCCAAAAAGAAAGCTGGTGATCATGCCTTTCTATTGCTGGGCCTCGCCTTTGATATGGTATTCTGTATTTAATCAATAGCTGGTATACAGATTAAACCCAGAATTTAGTATTACCCGAATAAATACCAGCAAGTGACCCCACCGGGATTCAAACCCAAGAATTTTTGGTAAATTTGCGCCACAGGCAAGCACCCTAACCGCTCGATGGACATCAATCTAGCTACCAATGGCTGGGTGGTCCGTTATACCCAAATGGCTTGTAAAATACTCACTGACCTGCTCCCCAGCCAAAATCCATTGGAACAACTTTTGTTTCCTAGCCCTACTCAACAAAACAAAAACCATACCTCCCAACACACTTCTAGGAATCACATTGGTCACCAGCATCATTTCACCATTTACCTCAAGAAAGTCAGACATTGGTATCATTGAACCATTAGTCTTAACATTGCATGGGGTCCTCATTACGACTTACAATATCCTGACTGGAGCATCCAAATTTGACAAAGCTTCATTCTGCAAAATTATCCCATGGGACTAAACAGTTTGGCGGGACTGATGTAGCCATGGGGAGTATATCTGTACATCTGACTACAAAGAAAACAGTTGGGACTGCATATGAGACTGGCTAGAATCAATCGAGTACAAATACGACCAGTGCATTCATGTTTAGAAAGACATCAAAGACATTCGGTCTATTAGGGCATTGTGCTGCGTGGCAAACTGACTGCGGCTGCTTTGGTGGGGCCAGATTTAGGGGGATTTGTGATGGAGATCAAGAAATGCTCCTTTGAACTCCTACGTAGACTTTAAGATTCATAACCACCATTTTCAAAATCCATGTAAAAACAGCCCTTCTGCTCTTATTTGCAGTCATGGACCTCTAGCTACATTAGTTAGATTAGATTTTCTTATGTCTACCTGGTATGTGACCTTTGACCTCATCAACAAATGGGGGATGTCATGTTGAACCTGTGACCCAAATTTGGTTTAAATCAATCAAAGTATGTGGATATTACAGGCAAATGTTAACCCTTTTCACAACAGACATCAACAAACCGCCTAATCAACAGACACAACAGACTACAGTGGACAAGTGATCCCTATGTGTCTTTCTGTCTTAATGCAGGCGACACAAAAACTGATTGTTTCTTTGTTTAATTAGACCACATCTGATAATAAACAGCAGGCAGCTATCCTATGCTTCTATTCATGAAGAATATTTTATGGTACAGTAACTGGTTTCAGAACGTATCTTTTAAATTATCAAATCACATAACACTAGCTCTCTTTAAAATGTCAGTCAGTCATAAAATAATTCCTCACAAACATAAAATCCCTATCCGACATATAACACAGGAAACAAATCAGTCATGAAATAGGGTAACTCATTCAAAGCAAATCGGTTCAGTCATAAGACAAAATTATAAATACAAAAAAAAAGTAACGACAACAATAAAGCCTGATCACAAAAACAGCACTGCCCTCGCAAACCAGGGCAGCAGCTTGTTGCGCTAGGCGACTACTGCTCGTATTCTCCCTAGCTGTTATTTATTGGCTCAGAGCAAGAAGATAGTATGTGTAGTAGCTGCCAGATTGGCACGTGTGCTAGTCACTATGAGTTACAATATGCTCATCCACCAAGGACACAGTTCAGTGGGTTGTACTTGTACATACATTGCCATGAACTGAACTTGTGTGATCTGGGTACCATATATCATACCCAAAAACCAGGGGGTGTATTTTCTAAATACATTGGTGAATGAAATCTACTGAACCGTGCCAAGGGAATTGAGATTTTACTAGTTCATAGTGAGTACTACAATGTCAAGCAGCTTCTATGGCAATTTTCTATGGCTCAATCAGTCTCAATTCTCATGGCACAGTTCAATGGCTTTCATACATTATTATATGTAGAAAATATACTCCCTGGTTTTGGGGAATGATATATGATACCCAGAACACACAGTTCATACAATTAATATACATTTACAGCCCAATGAACTGTGTCCGTGGTAGATGACGTTAGTTTTGGGTAAGTTCATAGTCACCTGAAGAACCATCGCAAAGAGCCACTCACCGCCAATTGGCAATTTTTGGTTCTAAAGAGTTGTTTTACAATTAGGGTCCACTACACAATCTTTCTCATTGGGTGGAAAATGAAGACAGCATCCAGGTTTTCCTCATTTACCTGTTTTAGTGTTGTGTTCCAGGCCAGTAAGAAATCTATAAAAACAATTTAAGGCATCACATGTCCAGGTGTTCATTTTTTTCCTAAAATACATGTGATGTATAGTTTCTATATGTACTGTTTTTCAGAGAGGACACAAACATTTGGCCGAACTCCGATTTCCAACATTCAAGTATGTGAATACCTGGAAGCTGAGTGTATGAATTATATAAGTTTAGGATATACATTACAGCTTTTTAAGAAAACATTTTCTTGGGTCGTTATTAACTATACACTACCATGCTGAATTCGGAAAGGACATTTTGGATGGAATATACCACGTACCTGATTCCAATGCAATGTACACTTAATAAAATAATCCCCATCTTACATGGTTTTAGATGTTGATCAAACATGTTTCAATCGCTACTTCTGAATTCTAAATAATGCTTCCAAAATGCACCTGCTCAAACATTGACAAATATCACATGAGCATTTCAACTTACCAGTTGTAGGTAGAGCTAACAGTGGCTAATAATTGGGTATGCATGGCAGCTTTTAAATAATATTAGTATATTTTTTCTTTTAAAAAATGCACCCCAAAGGGTACATATGGAACTCTTGCCACATTTTCCTATAATCCCTTGAGGTCTACAGCTCTTCTTACAGCATCAATGATTGGAATATAACATGCAACAACCTCTGAGTAACCAATCAAAATAGACCTTTAATACATTGCTAAGCTTCTCTTACCATGTCTGTCATTGGCTGATTACATCATTGAATCCTATGAACCACCAATCAAATCAGCCGGTGTTGCCCAGATGGTTATTTAAAATCCAAATCCAAATCAGCTATTACACTTACGACCATCTTGTATAATAAATAAGGGCAATTTCTAGTGCAGCCAATTCAGCCCAAGGCGCCTACTCTACATGCCTTGGACTAGCCTCGTACGTGGTTTGAAGCAATGTTTATTGTCTAAAGATTATTCCTACAGTGAAGACATGACACGAACCGTGTTCAATATACGTGTAGCAAGGAGGAATATCAGCTATGTCTGCAGGGGGAGAGAGAATGTATTGATTTAATATCAAATCCAAAAAGGAGTTATGAGTATCTATTTCAATGTGGTTAGTCACAACCTGATGGTCCTTAAGAAGTGGAAATTTAATCGTTGTAAAAGGTCGGACATGTGCCATCATGTATTCGACATGTTATTTTAGTGGAGAGAGAAATTTATGTGAGAGTTATTTTGATTTGAGATTTGGCGAAATAACTTGCAGAGCACGCACCTGCAGAACGACTGAAACTATCTGTGACAAGAAGAGCCTGTATGAAAATCCTTTCAGAAAAAGTGACATTTAAAGTATCAAAAAGGTTTTGGAGGTATAATAAGCAGTAGTTAAATGGATCACCAAATGCTCAGCCCAGTGTCCAGGGCTCTTTATTTAGGGGTACCAACAATTGCCAAAATATGACACTCTCCAAGAGTAGTCCAAGCAATGTCAACATTTACATTGTTATTTTGCTGGGCGTACTTTATTCTTTTTATTATTATTATTATTCAACACCAGTTTAAGGGATCTAGCTTGCTAAAAACCATCCAAACACATGTATGTTGACATGGTCAAACCCTGCATAATTATAATATGCCAACATACCACCACCCAGGAGGGGTAAGACATGCCAATCTAACAGCAACAGTAAATTCAAATCAGCATCAACATCCGGCCTAACCCGAGTGTTTTTTTCCCATATACTTAAAGGTAGGAGGGTACTCTTATGGATATTGGAATGACTAAAGGCTATCTGGTCATGAATATTTAAATCTAAATGACTGTTATTACCGTTCTTGGAAATTACACTGTTTTGCAGTGGGGTTAATCCACTAACCGCAATGGATTTTGAAGTCAATAATTTATTCCAAAATTATCATGATATTACTAAGATTTATTGAATGAAGATTTAAGAGGCAATTTTGATATGTCACTGGGACCAAGGCTGCCATAGAAAATGCACATAAGAATTCCATAAATTACTGTTTGGAAATCCCATATGCCCAAATCAAGCAGGTCATGTTCTGCACCCCCCCCCCCCACTAGTGACTCCTGCTAGACCATTTTACAGACTTGTAGAGTGCAAATGGCCTGCCAGTTATAAGGAATTCTATACAGTATGAAAGAATATTTAGTAATAATAACATATATGGCATAATTATATTATACCTTTCCCACCTATTTTGCATCCATTGAGTAATAATGCAAAGGGTATAATTATGCTAAATACACATCTTATCCAGTCATTTTCTAATATTTGCAATCAAATTTGAATTGCTAGTTTTTATGCTATACTCCCCGCCTAAAAAATCCGAACGATATAAATTACTGTATTAAAAAGGTATGTAGGTATGTAGGTGAATTATAATAATAAATGCCAGGAGCGTTGTTCGCATAATGTGTTTGCTTATTGAACTGTGTCCCAGTGGCGTAGCCAGGGGGGCAGCTGCCCCCCCTGTGGGGAATCTTGCCCCCCCTTTGGCCCCCCCTGAAAAAAAAGCTGGCTACGCCACTGCTGTGTCCGTAATGCATTGATAACGAAGCATGATGTGGAAGTTTGAGAGATTCATCCAGCTGGCTTGGCGCGTTCATTTGAAAGCAAGTTTGAGCACGTTGATGGCCATTTCAACATCGTTCGGATTTTTTAGGCGGGGAGTATATTTCTATTCAAAGCAGTAAAAAAATCTAGTGCAAGTTTGGTACAATGACTCCGGTTTCCTCCTGCTTCTAAAATCGAGCTTCTTGGCATTTTCTGTTCTGGTATTATGGTTTTCTGATGTGCTGAGCGCCTTTCATGGCAGCTGCACAGCACCTTGATCACGTTTAAGTGGATATGTCGAGCGTTAAAAATACAAATTATTATTATTATTATTATGACATCAATGTCCGAAAGAATTTTGTATTGTGACACCACCCTATGAATTCAGCAGCCTAAACGAAATAAACTGCATGTTGTTGGATGTGGTGGCAGAATACCGAATTCTTCCCTCAAAGTCTTAATCCACCTTCCACAAGCACAGTGTATTCCTATCAATAGCAATGGTATGCAAATTCAAAGTCAACACATCGGCTGTGCCCAAAGCACACTGGGTAAATGGCGGATTAAGACTGATGTCAGACCTAACTAGCACAACACTAGATTTTTATTGGTTTTGCCTAGAAATTGCACAAAACTGTCACTTTCAAAACCTAGAAAATGACCAGAAGATATTTTTTTTGTGTCTTAATATAGTTCTCATACTGCAGAATTGACACCTGACATGTGTACCATGCATACCATGCTATAAAATGGCTGCCGCAAGCTAGCAACTCCAACTAGCCCAGTTTTATAGGTTCGTAGTTTACAAATGGCCAGGGAATGGATTCCTTGTGGACACCAGACTCCTATCTTATTAGCACAATTCCCCAGGCTTTCGCTTTCCTGAAAGCAATTTATTAGCATATCCCCAGATCCCTGACCCAGCTGCGAGCTGCTCTTTGAAATCCGCACGTGATGAACTTTGATCATCTGCTCACTGATCTACAATCTGCCATTCAGTAGGGTTTATTCACTGACACAAAACAGGAATTCCTTTTATTTGGTGCTTGTCAATCTCATGAACCTAGAGTGTGAAGAAACAATTGTTAATGTGGAGTGAACGTGATGCCCTCATTGTCAGTGCTTCATGAGGGTTGCCTGTAATGAGGGGACACTGCATTCAAACCAATTGGGCTAAGAAATAGGCTCTCAATGGGATGCACTTGAAATGAGATCATTGAAAATTACTGCCTCCTTGTCATAGTTTTACCCCATTATTAACACACCTCTGAAATGTAGTGTCCAAATCTTGCAAAAAAATATTCCAAGAAAACAAGGCTGCATAGATCATTATTGGATAGTTTATCGTGTTGATTCTAGACACATACGATGTAATTCAAAACTGTTAATACGTAATTTTGGAGTAACCAAATATCAACATGTTGATCATTTGCCTTTGTTGAGTGTAGAGGATGCCCTAGTTGATTTAGCCAGCAAAAGAATCATCAATTGTTACAAATTCTTAGCCACTTACCCTATTTGGGGTTGAGTTAAGTTCATTAGTGCTCAACCCCAAACCCTTAAATGGATGGGGCTTAGAGAACATTTCAACAATTGATGATTTTTGCTGGCAAAATCAACTAAAGCACCCTCTACACTCCACAAAGGTATGTTTTCAATCGCTGTAAACACAAATTTATTAACTCCAAATCAAAATGTGAGTGTTGATGAACAGTTTGAAATTCCATCATTTAGAGCTGCATAGAATTTCAGGAATCTTGGGAATTTCAAATTATTGCTCTGCAACACCGGACATGCACCAATGCTGCCTATAAAATACCCATACTCCTCAAACTGGGAAAAAAATGTCAATGCACAAGTATAAATATCCGACACATAAAAGGTTATTCCCGTACAAGAGTACAGACACACAAACATTGTTATTTTCCTTCTCAGGGCATGTTCACAGACCTAAATTGCACAATGCACATCACACAAACACAGACAGACAAACAAATTCAAGCCAACTTTTAAACGCCTACAAACAAAAACACAATGCCCAACTGCAAAGTTCTCAGCACTATGTACTATAAGACTTGACTCCTCGACCATGAGCATATCATATCGATGGTGACAAGATAAGATGTGGCTTCCTTTCAGAAGGCACTAAGACTCCAGGAGAATGCTTTTATAATCGTCAGACATGTGCTGAGGACACGCAAGCTGAAAAACAGGGACCTCGTAGTTAAGACTCCCAGCTATATCATGACCTAATTTTGTCAGGAATAACGAAAGAGAAATAAAAGTTGATATAAATATCAGTATAGGGAATGACACAGACTAAAACAACAACTTGAGAGGTAACAAATGAACCATGGAATTATGAGAAACTTTAAATGAAATATGATGGTAAGTAGGGAGGTAGGGATGGTGAAAAGGTTTTTCGCTCAATCTTGTAAGTAGAGTCACTGGGAGAAGATGGGAAAAAGTTTATTTTTTTAATAAAATATTTTTTATGTGTTCCTTGAGTGGGATATTGTACAACCCATATCATAGCGTAGAAAGTAGTATCCAAATCCCCTGGCTCAGTTCAGTTAAATTTCATGTAAGCCCCAGGGTATTTAGAAAAATACACCCCCTGGCTTTGGGCCATGATCAAAACAAGGGTCAGTTGTTTCAGTCAGGTGCAATGCATGTACAAGACAACCCACTGAACCGTTGTCCCTTGGTGGATGAGCATATTTGTTGTACTCTCAGTGTCCAATTTTTACTGATAGCATCAAATGAAACCTCCATTATCAAAATGATAATTGCAAGGTTATACCACAACACGCTATGACCGCATTTGGCCAGGTGGGGATCCATGTACATTTTATTAAATGCTCCCAATGAAAATCAAAAGAACACCCATGCTATTATAAAACAGCACGAGTAAACTTAAATCATCATCCCAATACATAACAAAACATATTCATAATGCATTAAAAAAGGGAAGCTTAACCTCCCCCCCCCAGCTCCATCCACAGGGTCTAAACCTAATGAGGTCAAAGGCCATGTAGGGGGTTATTAAAGGTCAATATGTGTACACCCCCCACACAAGTCTTGGGTCAGTGATTCTTTGACTGACTATATGAAGTTATCGGTTACTGTGTCCAAAGTCGGGACATGACAAACTTACTCTCTGAAAAGGTATGAGTGAAAAAACCACTTAAAAGAGTGAAATCTCCACTCCACTACCCAGAGCTAGCTGAGTGACGCATCTTTTAGAGTGGGATCCACTCTAAATAAGAGGTTGAAAAAAAATACTCTAAGCAAAGAGTGAATGAAGTGATCACTCCTTTTCAGAGTGAACTAGTCCTTTTTTAGAGATGTGGGGGAAAGGAGGAGGCAAGTGTGAACTGCCAATTCACTCTTTAGAGTTGTGAATCTTTGTGAAATTTTGTTGGTTTGGGAGTATTTTATGTGTAGGTCATAATTCCTAGCATCGTGACATGGAATGAATATGGTGGCGCATTATTGCATTGATTCATTGTGACATGCCCGATTTGTGCCATGCATGACGTGCATGATCTTGGCATGCATGCCCGTGGACATGATTGATTGTGCGTTTGTACATGGGCAGGCCTGGACCTAGCCTGGCGCAGATTACCGTATTTACGAGTGATATACAGTAAATAACATTTAACGCTTTCCACACCTTGTCTGTCAAATTGCTATGAATTGTGACACAATACAAATATTACCCGTAAGATCTCTATGATTTCTTCATAATTTCAACTTACGGTCAACCAATTGCTGACGTTCTCGCCTAACTCGTCCGACATGTTGTTCGAAAATATCACGCGATTTGCGGCGGGCGGTTCTTCTGATGGCTATTAGTTCACTTGAAAAAGAGCATTTTTCACTCTTTTAGAGCTAACAGCGCTCGATAAGAGTTCAGGGTGGGTCAACTCCAAAGAGAGTGGAAGTTTGAAGCCACTCGGGTAAACAGAGTTAAGCTAGGTTATACCCTCGAGTTACATGTTGTCAGGCTGCCAGTATTTCTCTGGTCTTTTAGAGGCTTATTAAGTGGACTCGATTAGAGTTAAATTAAAATAAGCCGAATTCAGAGTGTTTTCACTCTTTCATTTTTAAGAGAGTATGTTAGGTAATTATTGCGCAGAACTAGTCTAGAGTCAAGACTTCAATGAGGAATTATAGCACTTTATCCATCAGGCATATAATGATCCATCATTGAAGTCCTGACACTAGACTAAGTTCATGAATATTACAGGGAGGACTGCCCAGACTTTCAGGTTCGTGCCGGTCACAACCCATAACCCATATTTTACTGGAAGTGGGTCAAACAGTTTGACATCTGAAGACAGAAAACGCTAATACAAAATTGAATGGGTCATCTCCCTTTTTAAACCGGAAAAGATTCTATAGCCAAGTAGTAAAAAAAAAAACCCATTACCCCATTGTGTTTAATTTTGTCTAGAATAGTTATCAGAGAACCCCTTTAGACTTGGTAATGGAAATCACTTCTGGACTTCTCTAATGTAATTCCTTAAGAATCACCATCAAATTCACGTTTCCTCCACGGTAGTTCAGTATTTATTTGACCTTTTAAAAAGGTGTTATGATGCATTTCCACACATTGATTAATCCCCTTGTAGGTTTTACAAGAAAATAAATTCTAAAATTTTGACAGGAAATGGATTTTTTCATAAATATTATCAAGACATGTCAGGCAGGGCAAAAATGTTTTATGGGGGTCAGAAATGCTTACAAGCAAATGATTGTGTACAGACAGATGAAAGAATTGTGCTATGTGGAAATAATCTACCCTGCAAGGAGATCTCTTGAAAGTGAAAAGTGGCTGGTTTTCAATACTGTAGCCTTTCATCTGATATCTCAAAATTCTACTACTTCTGGGTAAATTGTGGGGGCCCAAAACTACCAAATTTATCTATGATATCTCCACTATATCCAGCTTTTAATATTCAGATGATTGATACAATTCTTTATAGGCCTACCATGTGGTTCTATCTAGGTGGGCTTATACTTGAGTTATTGTGAAATTCAGTATTCAACCACATATGTCATATAGAACAGCACACCCATGCAAGAATGTATTGCAGGAAAAGCAAAAACCACAGACATTCAGAGTGCAGGTATGTTAGACTTACAATGTATATGTAACATAAATGTATACATAATCCCAAATTAATTGGAATCACAGAAAAAGCTACAGCCAAGTAAGCCCCTGTCACTTATGATGCAAATACAAAAATAATTATCCCAATAGATGCACGCAAACATGCTTATCACAGAGAAAACGGCTGTGTAGAAAGTTTTAAACCTGGTCCTGTGTAAAAGTTTCAACAAGGCGAACTCGTATTTATGCGATGCGTAAAATAGGTCCCGCCGCCGATGTCAACGATCACTAACATGGCGGTAAATGCAACTACAAACCCACCCCCTCTGCAACAACCGCACAGCACCCCACCCCATTCCCCAAACCACCCGCACAAACCTAAAAACACCCCGCAACACCAACCCAAAACCCCGCAACACCCACCCCTCCCAACACCCACTCCCCAAAAAAACCTTGCAACACCAACCCCACCCATCACGTTTAACACCAACACCCAACCACCGGCAACCCCCACCCATACCCAAACCCTAACACGCCTCCTTCCCCCAAAACCCCGACACCGCCACTCCTCACAACACCAATTTTACCCCCTCCCCAATACTTTCACCCCCTCCCCAACCCTGCAACACCCACCCACCCCCTTCTCCCCATTTCCCCCTCCCAAACACACACCCCCTCCCCAACACTATCACCCCTCCCGCACCCCACAACACCACCTTAACACCCACCTCCTCTCAAACACACTAAACACAACACCCTCGCCCAAACCTGCCACACCCACCCTCCCCCAACACCCAGCAATATCTACCCCTGCCTCCCTAACACCCCACTCCTTCCCTATGACATAGTAGTCTCACGTAGCGAAGGAATTTGCATATCAATGTACTTTTTCAGAGATACAGCAATTAACGCATATTAATTAGCTAATTTGCATACCAAGCCGCAATATAATCAATAGACTTTTTCAAATTGCAAAAAGATGTCCCCATGATAGGCTTTCAAGCAGCGCAGGATTTTGAGCCATCCAATTGCACAGTGTCATAATATAGCATTACGCTGATTTTCTGATTATTAATTAGCCTTCATTTGCATACTCAATTTTGCCAAAATGGTTCCAAAATCAATAAGGTCGAGAAGAAGGGAACTATTCAGCCCGCTTATTCCATCAAGGTACATCTTATACGCCTTACGGGAACTCTAGAAAACTTGTTGTCACATACCTTGAGGCAATTTCAAAATTATGCAAATAGATACCTAATTAGCATATTTGAAGGCCCAAAATTAATCATGGTAGAGAACTCATCAACCCGCTTCTTTCCACCAAGTTACATCATTGTTGCCCTTACGGAACTCCAGATAAATCGTATACAACACGGGTTAACATTTTTGTCACAGACGGACGAACGGACAAACGGACGGACGCGGCTCATTTTATAGTCCCCGTTCTGAACTCGTTCGGCGGGGACAACAAGTTGTTTACCGGGTGAACTGAACAGTGTTGTTCAGTTCACCCGGTAAACAACTTGTTTAAACTTTTTAAACAACCGTTTAAACTTTTTAAACAGCATTTTCTCTGTGATACACACGAGCACAGCCTTCAGATTTCTTATGCAAGTGCAGATGCATAAGAGACATAATGCCTAACTTTCCACATCTTTAAGAAGGTATCGAGATGTGTGCTTCTTGCATGAAAAGTTAGACGTTAGGTCTCTTAAATGCATCTGCACCCGCATTAAGGACACTATCAGGGATCCGCCCGAAAGCGTTAAAATATTTTAAATTTGCAGGAATACCATGTTTTTCCTAATAAACGCCCCTGCTCTAATAATAATAATAATAAATGCCCCCCCTACGATTTTTTGGATAAAACAATTCAAGAAAATGACTTAAGCTTACCTAATTCGCAAGATTTAATAGCCAGGACTGTCGTAATCCGTATCATAATCGCTGTTGTCATCAATACTTTCTACAAAGTACAAAGTGATGTTCGTGAAAAATTATGTGTATAACAACATCTGGACCCCCAGTAATCTTTTATAAACTGTGTAAGATGATTTTGTGGGGATTTTTGACTTTCCATTTTTGACTGTAATAAACGCCCCCTCTTTTGAAAAATGCACCGCCCCGGGGCGTTTATTAGAAACAATACGGTAGGCTAAAAGTGAAGGATAAGTCAGTAGAATTTTTTTCCAACTGAAAAATTGACAGAAAAGGGACAAAATAGCAGTGTTCAAAGATATATGAATCCCTATTCAATTACATGTTTCGGTGTCCTTACGGACAGTAATGACTAAAATATCTGATATTGTCCTAATTAGGTTACTTTTTGGTCTTATCACTTGTAGTGGTATGTTAGGGTCCATGTTAGGAGCATCCGTATCATGAATACATGCGGTCCCGGACCAGCTTACTCAGTTGAATAAATCTGGACACCACCATGGCCATTACCAATGACTTGTGGATATGCTAAGAAGAAGAAGGGTACTGCAGGGGGGGTAGGACATGCCAACCTAACAGCAACAGCAAATTCAAAACGACATCAACTTCTGAGTGCTAGTCTGTTTCAAAGACTTAATGGTAGGAGGGCGCTCTTACGCATATCGAACGGTTACACACAGACTTGACTAAAGACTAGGCATGGTCACGAATATTTAAATCTAAATGACCGTTATTGGAAATTACACTATTTTGCAGCGGGGTTAATCCACTAACCCCAACGGATTTTGAAGTCAATACTTTTTTCTTAATTTATCATGATATTACTAAGATCTTTTGAACAAAGGTTTAAGAGATGATTTTTTTAATGTCACTGGGACCGAGACTGCCATAGTAATGCACGTAGCAGTTCCACAAATTACCGTTTGGAAATCCCCAATGCCCAAATCGAGCAGATCGTGTCCTACCCCCCTGGGGTACTGATACTTGTTACAAACATGCACAAACCTGGATTTTGATGATTTTTTTTATTTTCTGATTTAGCAAATCACTGATAGCGCCTTTAAGCTGAAAGCAAAGGTCGTTAATTTCTCACTCTTTCTCACAAGACAGCCATGACATTTGCAACCATCCCTCAATCATATTCCAATATGCATACCTGGGGAAAATACAGCAATCAATCAATTCATCAAGCGAACATAAATACCAAATCAGGCATGCATTCAAGAAGCCTGATGTTTTATTTATGGTTTGCTTTTATCACCCAGACTTTGTTACTACCACAAAATTTGTTGTTTTTCTGCATTAAAAAGTGCACTGAGCTTATTCGTTTTCTCCTGTAGCTCCACTCTCTGTGAGGAGTTGCTGCGATGCATTCTCCATGACGTCAAATATCGTCATGGTGCGTGTACGACAAGAATGAAACTTCAATGGCTGCTGCTTCGAAGACGTCTTTGCTACTTATAACTGCTGAATGAATGTACAGAGCCTTAGTGGAGGTTGGTGACACTTACTTTGTGGATATGGACTTTGGGGTAATCAGCAACATTAGGAACATACTAGTACCTCAAAGACCGTATATATTTGTGCATCTGCGTGTGTGCCTGCCTGCCTGCATGCATGCATGCATGCGTGAGTGCATACGTGTTAGTGTGTTTCAAATTAGGACATATATCTTTTAATATTGCTGCAATAAACTCTACCTGGTTATGTCAAAAATGCTGCAGTCAAAACTGCAGAAACTGCAGTCATAAAATAAACACATAAAAAGCTCATTGCATCAGGAAAATAATTGCTGGGATAAATCTGTATTATTTATAGTACATTTACATATATCTAGCAATGTGCAATACATGTCTTCACTGTAGTACTGTAATTGCCCTAGTTTAGTCCCACTTATTTGGGGGCTATTATAATAGTAATTGG
Organism: Ophioderma brevispina; assembly: GCA_023653785.1. Classification (NCBI taxonomy): domain Eukaryota; kingdom Metazoa; phylum Echinodermata; class Ophiuroidea; order Amphilepidida; family Ophiodermatidae; genus Ophioderma; species Ophioderma brevispina. Next base: position 51,255 of record JAMKCH010019624.1, read on the forward strand.
AGGGTGGGACTATTGGATATTGACACCAATGAAATCTGAAAGGTTCTAAATTACAATATATGCCATTGCCTATCGTGAGCCTGGCACTTCCATACACTTCCAACCATTGTGGGAAACACACTTGTGGTTTTGATGGTAGAAGCAATAAATGCATAATGCAAGGCCTACACTACTGTGCTAATATCAATGGTTAGGTCTAACAATTAACCCTAACACCACATCTGTTTCTAGCCTATTTCCAGGAGGGAGTGAAGGAATGTCGGAAGAGGGGAAGAAGAAAAGTCAAATTTGGGTCGGTCACAAACCAGGGGCCCCTTGTCCCATGACCAGGGATACCATGCTACGGCAGTGTCATTGGCCAGGCCAGCAATCTCATGCCCATATGTGTCTTGATGACATCATTGCTACATCCTGGACTTAGTGCATTTTTCTCACTCAATGCTGTGGGATTTTGAAATTTGGTGGTCTTAGGGTTAAAACGGTAGTTTTTTTTGTCTCTATCTTGGGAATGAAATAGAATTAAGAGCTCAAATTTCAGGACGACAATGAGAGAAATAGACAGCCTTTTATCTGATATCAAAATCAATACTACTGTCAGGTAAATGAAGTGATGCCCAATTTATGTCTTAAAGATTACTATTAACCACCATATCAAAATTGTTGAACTATCGATAAAAACATATTTCTGGAACTGGCAAATAAGTGTTCCTTCCTATACATTTATAATAAACCCTTACTTCCATGAACATGACCATCTTTTATCAGACCATTTGATCAAATTTCTTATATGATTTATAAGAATTTTCCTTTGAAACTGCTACAGAAATTGTATCACAAAAACCCTACTCTAATTTCTAGTGGAAATATTTCAGATGATCCTTCACACCCCTTATTTTTAAGTAAGCACATTTTGTCACCTAAACTTAAGTACCTTCCATTGTCTAGGCATGGAAATACATATTAGGGATTTCTCCATCCAAACTTAACCATTCAATTTACTTAAGACAATCTGATATCTCTGGCTGGAATCAAATGGGGAAAGTATCCTCGTTCAATAACATCCAAACATAATTTGCATCAGTGTCACGCTTTTGAGGGCACTGGCGGCGGATACCGCAGAAGGCGGATAAGCGCTAGATGTTCGCTTCAGGACCGCAATCAGAATGGATCCTCACTATTGGCATTGTGTTCCGTCATTGTCAAGTCTGTAATTTTGAATTTTTTAGAGTGCCGTCTGCAGGTTTGGGATCGGGTTAAGTGCAGGAGATAACGGACATCGTCAGCATACAAAAATTTGTGTTAGGCAGTAATAGAAGTTGTGTTGTGTGATAGAGAATATTTGAAATTTAGAGCTTCACTATAATATTTTGTACCCCAAAACTGAGCTTTTTAAAGGAGGGACACAAGATTTTTTAATCAACAAATTTGTATATAATTGTATTTGTTTTTTTTTTTTTTTTTTTTTTTAATTCTTTGATTGTATTTTGTTATTTAAAGGCCATGGTCTGATCGCTAATTGCCTCGTCACCAACCAGATTTTACTGGAAAGTGGTCAAAATTTTGGTAGGTATTGGAGAAAGCTAATATTTTCTTATTACCCTGTGAAATCCAGGGCTAAAGGATGTTTAATTTGGGTTGTGTACAAGTAAAATGTGCCCCATTTGGTCGCAATATCAATTTACACAGTACTCTATGGGGCTTACAAAATCAATTTCTACTCTACATCAAAAACGGGTTGAAATATCGGCACAAAAAACTTAAACTTTATTTTACATGCCTCCATGACCTCTGGAAGAAGGAACCAAGACTATACCATTTTTTGCCAAAAAAAAGGGCCCATAGCTATACCAGCGAGCAAATTTGGGCCAAATTTAACCAAAATTTTCAATTTTTCAAGCCAAAAATTTTGACATTTTTAAGCAAATTTGACCAATTTTGGCTACAGATGGAGGAAATTTAATTTTCAATTTTTAGAAAATTTTGGTTTTCCGATTTGCTGAAAATGGACACTTTTTCCAACCAAATTTCAGACAATTTTGAAAAAAAAAACCCATTGCGATACCAAAATTGGCATGACAAAAGGGCGGTCATGATATAACAGGAGGCTAACAATGGGACCGATGTCTGTGGCAAATCCCTGTTATGGCATTTTGGTTAACCCCCCCCCCCCCCCCCCCCGGAGGGTATTAGATCCAATAAAACAAGATTCACTGGGTTTTTCCCCAAATCACCTTTTAACCCAATGCCCAATGAACCATTAACAAACCCTAATTAGCCCTTCTTCTGCAATCACAAGTCATTTGTAATGGATTGTTGTGGTGTCAGGATTGATGCAGTTAAAATGACCCACTGGGGACGGATCGAGAACAGTCAGGGTTTTCACCTACTTTATTCAAAACTCGCTGCCCCCCCCCCCCCCTGTAATGTACGTGTAAGTAACTCTCGTACACGGGGACGACAGCTTAAAATCCCCTCCGAAGGACGGGATGCTTGGATGATTAATTTGAGCAATTCTAGGGTCCATGGAGGGGAGCGTAGATCTGTATTAATTAATAGCTGTTATATGGCTCAAACCCAGGAGCGTACCTGAAATATCCTATAGCAAGTGACCCCAATGTGATTTGAACCCACAATCTGGGGAAAAAATGATTTAGAACATAATGCCACGTCTCTTTTAAAAAATCATTCCCCTCTCTCCCCTATTCAGTTGAGCCAACTTCATTTTGTACTCAATATCCTGTCAATTCTCCCAATATTGAATGATAGGGGGTGGGGAAGGTTAGGTTTTTGAGAGCAATTCTCGCCTCATTTTAAAACATGGCCATCAGTCAAAAACCAACTAACATTGTAAAATAGACGCATATTTTAACACTGAGGAATTAGATGTTCTAAAACTTTTTTCCCGGATTGCAGTAGTAATTTGGTTAATTTGCACACAGGCCAAGCACCCTGACCCACTAGCCCAATTCTCCAATGAGCCTGGCTAATGATTCCATGAGGCCAAACATAACAATTTGACTTCAAACTGTAGTGCATATTTCTTGAGCTTCCCAGAGGCAGTCTGCAGAAGTAGATTTTCTCCTACCACTGACAAACATGAAGAAACCTCCAAACCACATTCATTTTCTGCAAACCATGTGGCGGCCTTTAACAGGCCTGTCGAAACTAGCACTCTGTTCCTTACTAAGACAGACAAATATTGGCGGCCACAGGCCTCTGAATGACACAATTCCACTATGGACACACAGCATCCATCAGCACAGAGCTCTACATGTCTAGACAATGGTCAGTGTAAGGTGGAACGTTTGCCCAATTCTTTGCCACTCTAAAATTTGTCAGAGGAAGAAGCTCCAAGTTGTGCCAAAAATACACTCATAGGTACTATATATATTACCATAGGTTGCATTTGACCTTGGTATTAATTTTGTTATCTAATAAGTGTGCTTGGCTTAATGAAAGTCAATGTTAGGTTTCCCGGAACATTTTTGCACTATAATGAGGCCTTTTTTCATATTTTGCAGTAAAGTAATCATTTCACCAACCTTTTTTTTTTCCTAATCTGTGGGAAAAATCTAATACTACAATATTGTGTCAAAACAAGACCCTACATTTTGCAAGTGTTATTGGTCTAAAACCTACTAAAAAATCACATCACAAGATGTGATCAAAAAGAAGAAACCTTGAATCTTTAAAATACAAAATAATGAACTTTTTAGGATTTCAGCATCTTCAAATGCGGCAGAAAATCATAACGCGGGCGCGGTAAGGGAAACATAACATCGGCTTTCATACGCTCGTCAAAGTCATTATGGTGAATAAATAACACAGGCAAGTATAGTGTTGTATGTGTGTGTTGTGGAAACTCCATCTAGTGATGAACGCCAGGGTATTGATTTAGAATTCAGGAAAATAAACCCTACGTGCCTTGGTTGCATAAAGGGGACACTCTCAGAATTGAAACAAAGCGATCACCAAAGCATTATGTTTTGGGTTTGTTGCTTTCTTTGACATTTCCAAATTCTTTTAAGTAATATTTTAAAATTCCTAGCTATGCCAAAAAATATCACAGCTGTGGTTTTGTTGCTGTTAGTGTTTGTAATGCAGGACTCCTATCATCTTTGACCATGATTATGTGACCTCTTTAAACCTCATAAACAAATGTGAGTTTGAACTGGTAATAGCCATGAAACCAAGTTTGGTTCAAATTGAACTTCAATTTTGAATTGAGGTCAAGTTTGGTTTTTCAGCCTCTCTTACAACCTGACTTCACATGACCTTGACCTTGGTAGATGGCTTCTTTTCCTCATAAAGGAAGGAGGGATCCTGTGTTACCCCTATAAACCAAGTTTGGTTCAAATTGAACTTCAACTTTTCAAATGAGGTCAATTTTACATTTTTCATCTTACAACTTGACCTCACATGACCTTTTACCTTGGAATGAAACCGTTGACCTCATCGAGGGATCCCATGTTGTGCCTATAACTCATATTTGGTTTAAATCCATCAAAGTATGCGGATATTACAGGAAAATGTTAATCCCTTTTCACATCAACAGACAACAGACATCAACAACATACATCGACAACAGACAACAACAAGTGGACAGAGTGATCCCAATGTGTCTTTCCTGCTAAGGCAGGCGACATAAAAATATCACAGCATATTTATACATAAAATGCAAGTTTTAGAGCTGCATTTGAATATTGGTTTTGTCATGCAGCTTTGCAAGTCTCAGCACAGACATAATAACAATAAAATCCAAACCAAAGTAGTGTTTTTTGTTGAAGCATGCTATATTTAAGTTCAATTTGTTTGTATTAAGATATTAACATGTTGAAAGAACCGATTTCTAAATGGAATATATAAATTCATGAAGAAAAAAAGAAACAGAATTGATCAAGTAGTACCTTTATGTTTGCATCTCGAAATTAAACCTGTAAGTTGGTAAAAGAGGAGCGTGTGCATTCCATTACTTAACAATCGCGTTGATGTTTTTGCCAATGGAATTGCCGCCAAACAACTATCATTGACTATGACCCGATGAACCTTGACCGTTGCCGTCGCAACATGAAATGATTGACACCATATGACATTTTGGTATGACCAAAACTTAATGGGACACGATTACAATAAATGATACGCATGACTGCAGTCGTCGTTGACTTATTACAATCATGTCACAATTTAGTTATTACGACAATTTTCTCGTGTGACCCCGGCCTTAATTAACACTAATAACAATATGAATTGACCCCACTCATTATTCTGAACAACTTCAGGACCACTTCGGTTCCATTAGTGTTACATTATTCATGACATAAACAATAAGCTTGATGTGATGTGATTGGTGCATAATGTGATTTCGAACCTTTGGAAATTGTCTGCTGAGACTGACAAATTCAGCACCCGACTGCCTCATTTTTCCACTCCTGCGGATCTAAATCTTTAACTTAAGAAGTTTACATGGTTAGGAAGGAAAAGCATTATTAATAATTGTAAACCTGTTTAAAATCCTGCTACATGCCTGGAAAGATGAAAATTTTAGCAGTTTACCTGGGGCTGGGCATCATGGCGATGGGCCGACGAAAGATGAGCTGCAGGTGAGAGAGCGCCACCACTAAGAAATATACTCCAGAGCCTACACGTGGCACAATTCCTTTTTTCAATGTTAATGAAAACATGCTAAAAGTAAAGAAATAATTTCCTCTGTGTTTAAAGGCCTGATGTGAGATTTCAGAATACCACTGACATAAGCTCATATGGGATATGCACAGATTGGGGTCAAAGATCACTGGACTGATTCAAGGGGGATTCTTTGAAAATCTATTTGTTCCTCCTCCTGCTACAAATCAATTGCTATGAGCATCAGTCTGGTCAGATGAACCATTGACCCCAAGGTCCACATGGGGTGAACACAGATGGGGGTCAAAGGTCACGTAGGTCGATTAAAATGGCATTGTTTGAAAAACTATTAATTCCTTCTGCCGCAAAAAATTGCTATGATCAGCAGGCTTGGTCAGATGAACCAATGACCCAAAGCCTAAATGGGTTACACACAGATTAGGGTCAACGGCACATGGGACAATGTAACGGTCAATTTTTTTTAATTTTAAAAATGCTACAAAAACTCTTGGCCCCCCAATTTTCAAAACAAGACTGGCCCTCAAAGCAACCACTGACCCAAAATTCAGATGGGGATACACTGTGACAGATTGGGGTCGAGTCACATGGGATCTAATTAAAGCAATATCAGGATTACTCTCGAACAAGTCCAAACTATTTAAAATTTACAAGAGTAGTTAAAAAGTGAAGATAAGTCTGTAGAAGGCCAATAAGGTACTTTTGCAACTGAACAATGGACAGAAAAGGAAGAGAAGAAAACAGCAATGTCAAAAGATAGAACCTCCATTCACTTTCGTGTTGTGTTAAAGTGTCATGCTCGGACAGAATGGATAAAATATCGGATTCTTTCCTATTAGGTTGCTTTCAGGTCTTAGCCACTTTGTAGGGTATTTAGGATAGTATACTTGTACAGGCATGCCAAAATTGATTTTGATAATTTTTTTTCGATTTCTGATTTAGCAAAGCACTGATAGGCCTTTAAACGGGCACATTCTTTGAAAATATATATAAATTCATTCTTTGTCAAAACCAATGGATGGTTGTCAGACTTCAACAGAAGAGCCCAGATTTTTGATCTGCGGTTGTCCAGTGATGATTTGGTCAATGTATCAATGCTTAAGGTCCATTGCTCTATGAGCACAATTCAGTTCCACTAGATTTTTGGTCCCCCGCCAACTTTTGTTGGCGAGGGGGACTATAGAAAGCTAGCCGTCCGATTGCGGTGTGTGTGCGTCCCTAACGATATCTTTGGAACTAAGCAATGTGAGAAGGTCCATCTTCGAACAGTAGATGTATCTCAAGTAGGCGGTGCGGTTGGGATTGATCAAAGTGGGGTTAGGCAGGGGTCAAGGTTAAATGTGGTCAAAAATAGGGTCAAAATATGGGCAAAATAGGGGCTAACATCGCTATAATAACGTTGTCAACACAATATCTTTTGATTGGGCAAGTATGGGTTCCATCTTCGCACCATAGATGTCACTCAAGTAGGTGTGGATGAGTTCGTAGATGGGTCATTTGGCATTGGTCAAAGGTCAAATGGCCGGTCAAAACATAGCAAAAAATGGAGTTAAATTGCTATAAACCTTATCTGTTGTGGTAGGATTGATGAAAGTTGGTGGGTTGTGGTCAACATTCAGTGCCGAAAAATTTTGAAGGTATACGAGGTATCCAAGGTCAAATCAATTAACAGGTGGTAGGAGGAAGAAATGGTGGGGTGTGGTCAACATGCAGTACCAACAATTTTGAAGGTCATTTAAGGTCATACGAGGTCGTCCAAGGGTCATATCACTTAACATGGTAGGAGGATGAAAAATTGGTATGTGTGGTCAACATTCAGTACCAAAAATTTGAAGTTCATTTCAAGGATCATCCAAGGTCAAATCACTTAAAATGTGGTAGGAGGATAAAAATTGGTGGGTGTGGTCAAATTCAGTACCAAAAATTTTGAAGGTCATTTCAAGAGGCAACTGAGGTCATCAAGGTCAAATCACTTAACAGTGGTGGAGGGTGAAATGAAAAATTGGTGGGTGTGTGGCATAAATTTCGTGCCAAAAAACTTGGAAGGTCATGAGGGGGCATCTAAGGTCAAATCACTAACTAGTGGTAGGAGGATGAAAAATTGGTGGAGTGGTCAAAATCAGTGTGACGAAATTTTTGAAGGTCTTGAAGGGTCATGTAGGGTCATTTCAAGGTCAAATCACTAAATTTGTAGTAGGAGGATGAAAATTGGGGGGGTGTGGTCAACATTCAGTACCAAAAATTTTGATGGTATTTCAAGGTCATGTGGGTCATTTAAGGTCAAATCACTAATCATGTGGTAGGAGGATGGAAACTTGGTGGGCCATCCACCATCTTCCATGAGATCTAAATTGTTGCTTCTTGGTCTTTAGCTACTGCACTGGGCGAGGGACCTCCTTTGTGGTTCGAGAACCGCCTTGTTTAAAATTAAAAATTGGACTTTGTACCAAAAAACTTGTGGTACCCTCAGTTAACAGTGTTGGGCTTCTTTGAACATACTAGCATTTTAAACAGTTTTGACAATGTGAGCTAATTTGTACCCACTGAGGGTAATTTCAATTGTGATACCTACTGGGAAACATGCGATCATGCTGACATGCATCTTTTCTACATTTTTGCGATCAAAATGTCATTAATGATCAATTTGCAATTCATTCTGGTCTTGTCTGTGCAAATGAACATACTATATCATGCAATTGACTTGCCCCGATTTTTAAGGGATATCTGATGGTGAAATCTAAAAATTTTGCACCTTTAAAACTCTGAAAACATGTGTTCTTTCATTAATAATCTTTAAAAAGGCATATCGTCATAATACCTATTCATTCAATATAATAAAACGACATATTGTGCAGCCATGATTTTATATGTCCATTCTTTATTGATACAGATATACCTATTGCAACACTAAAATCTGTTGACAAAAAAAAGAGGGCACAAAAATCTTGACGCATGAAGCAAAATGAAATCAAAAGTGCCAGCAAAATATCAACATTCTATGATGAAACATCACTGTACTCCAAAAAGGTCAAAAACTACACAGAGATATATTGCTGTAAGTAAGGTTAGGTATCCTATGCCGGCCACTATGTGCATATTATAAGCATACGCTTGGGTGCAATGTGCCAAATATTTGGCCATAGTGGTCCGTTAATGACCAAACCACTATGTTAGTTATGTCCATAAACCAAAACCCCCCCAATACACAGCCAGCCACTAATTCCCCTTTAGTGTTTGTGTTTGTCGAGCCCAAGCTCAGTGATGATATAAACGCTAATGCATGTCAAATACAATTAGGGCCCGTTTAGTTTAGATAATGCACTTGCATATATTAGGCCAGCTAGTGCGCAAGCACTGGATGAACGCGGTTGCAATTGGATCCCGGGACGGCAAATTACAATTAATTCATTTTATGTAATCGGCAAACTCCCGACGGTATTTAGTATCCATTAATCTTCAATGCTTCATTGATTCCACTGTGAAATATCTGGCGGTGGCATTTGGTGCATTTGGTAACTTCCTTCGGGAGTTATTTTTTTTTTTAGGGAGATAGCTGAGAATTTGAAGATGTTATTGTTATATTTTGTGAAATAACATCAAGATATGTTAGTGATGTCCGAGCAAGGATGGCTTGAGGATAAAGATTGTGTGATAGTTATTTTCTGAGCAAGAGATGGACAAGAGAAATAAATAAAAGATTTTAAATGCTATTTCTGAGCGCGTTTACCCGAGAATACAGGGTTGTATCGTAAATTTTTCTGAATGATAGCGAATACTGATATGATTGTTATCTTCTGAAGTAAGCCTTAAGCGACAGACCGTGTTTTACCACCGCCATTATTGTATTGCCTAATGCGTTTTATAAAAAGACCAAGCACAGCTGAGTAAATTCTAAGAAATTGAAAGTCCTTTGCACAATATAGGGATACTTTTCTCCTGAAAAGTGCTGTCATTCTAGTGTTAGCCAAATGTAATTCTAAGTTAAACACATTCATTAAAATGCAATGTTGGTAATGCTAATAATCTTTTTCATCAGTGTGAAACCTGTTATGCTTAACCATATTTCTTTTTTTAAAAAGTAAAATTCAACCATTCCTGTTCCCAATAAGTTATTTTTGAATGAAAAATAATTGGCTTGTGAAATTAGCTTTACTGTATCATTTTAAAGGCAATTGTTTGATGGTCTAACACCATGAGCAAAAAATTATCTTTACATGGAGTATAGTAAATTGCCTTGTGTCATCAGGTCACAAAAATACAAACAGGGGCTTTGATCAAAAATTCTTAAAGGGATAGCAGCGATAGGGATTAGAAGCGAGAAGCAAGAGGAATGGAAAAAAAATGTGGGAAATGCATGTTTTTAACTTAAAATCAGGGATAAGTGTGTGTACAATTCCATATAAATGCTCTTATGTAGAAAAAAAACCCAACACAAATAGTAAACAATGAAGTATTTGAGGAAATTTGTCATACAGTCTCTCCCGCAAATAGACATTACACGACGGCATCTCAAATCTGCACTAACAGGCTGATTGTGGTTTACACCAGTACAGAATAAACAAAGGTCACTAATGCTTTGTGGTTGAGGTCAAAATGTTATGATCATGGGCACAAAATCACGCAGGAACTTGCTATTCACCGGGAAAGGCTTTTTTGAGCTCAAGTTGGGAATTTGATTACAGTATAGAAATTTACAGATTTTGTCAAAACTGGTTGGTCAGCTCAATTTACCACTGAACTGAGAAAACTTCATTAATCACCATGTAGGACACATCAGTGTTACTTTCAAGGAACCCCTTTAGGCTGTGTAGACCTTTTAAAGGGATGAGCAGCGATGAAGCAAGAGAATAGAAAAAATGTGGAAGGAAATGCAGTTATGATCTCAAGTCAGAATTGTGATATGCACGTATTAGAAAATACGAATCAGATAAAAATTACTGCCTGTCTTTAATACACAGATTCAAGCCAACACACTTGCAGGTTATGTTCGCATATCCCATGCCAGTAACAAAATAACAAAATATTAGAATTTTGATGATTTTGTCGATGTTTCGGATTAGCAAATCGCTTTTGCTAATCCTTTAAACGCTTTTGGAAAAATGTAAGAAATTTTCATTGTATGCGCTGTGTATTGTTATTTGGAGGTTGAAGTGCTCGCATCAAACCAAGTTTTGCTACCAGGTCCCAAAATCATACCTTTATTCTCTAAATCATATCTTAACTTCCTAGAAATTTCACTTGGGAAATGTCACACGATATTACTTGGAAAAAGCAATTGTTTATCTATCTTCTAGCAATCTCCCCAAGAAAATAACTACTATATCTCTTCTCAAGCAATCTCACTCAGAAGATAACAATCATATCTTTGTTCTTTAGCAATCTTACTTGGAAAATGACTATAAGTGATCAAATTTAGCTGACTTGTACACCAACGTGTTTGTCAGATTCCCAGGATTAAAATAATGTATAGTTTGCATTATCTACGGATGGTAGTTCGATAGTTATAAGGGGATAAGTGTTCAAGGTCACTGTGGGGCTGAAAGGTACAAACGATCGGATTCCTATGAAATTGGTGTCAAGTTGTTGGTTTTATTAGGTATTAACCCTCAGTATACATTTTGTGCTAATTATTACTTTCCATAACCTGCAAGTGGTTAGCTTGAAATCTGTGTATAAAGACAAGGCAGTACTTTTTATCTGATTCTGTAATTTCTATACGTGCATATCAAAATTCTGACTTGAGATCATAAAATGCATTTCCACATTTTTCTATTCTCTTGCTTCATCGCTGCTCATCCCTTTAAGGTCTACACAGCCTAAAGGGGTCTTGAAAAGTAACACTGAGTGTCATACATGGATTAAATGAAAGTTTCTCAGTTCAAGATGAGTAAATGAATAACTGACCACCAGTTTTGACAAAATCAGAGAATTTGTTCCCCAGGATGACCTTGAATTTTGTTTGCCTTATGGGGTCCTTTCAGAAGGTATATTATATTCAATGGACTTTTATTTCCCCTCAAGATCATCCAAGCATGCAAAGAATACAATACATGCACCTGGTTCACCTGAACATTTCAGATATTTCTGCAGGTGATCTTTTGTATTCTTTACATGCTTGGGTTGTTCTGGAGGACAGGTCTGGCCTACTTAACCTATTGACCTCCAGTGCAAGAGCCCTATGGCTATTAAGCTATTGTAACAGATAAGGCAAATTTCACTACCCTAGTGAATCAGTTTTATTGTTGGCAAAAAGGTCCTGTCAAGACTGTTGCATAGTTTACTGGTAAAGGAATTATTGGATCGATTGTAATTGTGACTCCCAATTTCACGCAATCGGCTTGGTCCTAAACTTAACCAAATTCCTATATATGCTAGAACAGAGTATAGAATGGAATGGTATTAGTAAAACAACACCATAGAGAGCCAGCTGGTTAACGATGTGATCAAATTACGATAAAATCAAATATTATTTTATAACCAAGGTGTTAAAATGCAATTTATTTTTTGTTCATATCAGTTTTTATTTTTTTAATTTTAAATATATGAGTCTATTGTAATCCTGAAATATCATTTCACATTCTCTGAATTAAGCAAATTTCCTGTAAAAAATGTATCCAAAGGATAATGTTATGTACAAAAGAAACAGGTGCTACACTAAAATTCACATTGGTATTTACATTTTTCATTTTTATTTACCACTTCCATTAACCACATTACCAACTGATATGCTTAGCAATGCATCTAATCTCTTTTGTGCCATACCCCATAAAATTTATCTAGCAAATTAAACAATCAAGTCGTCTGTCATCAAGTCTACAAAAAAGCAAAGCCCAATCAAAATATGCAACTCCACAATTAAAGGTGCAACAAGAGATTTCAAGTCATCCATATTTGTTGGGACATGTAGTGATTTCATATAGATTAGACACTCATTAGATTCCTTACCTTTTATTTGGCTACTTAAAATGAAAACAAAAGGTGATTTGTATATGCTTATATTTCAATGGAAAACATAGGCTGAATTTCCTATTTGCTCCTATAGGAAATGTATATATTTTGAAATTTGTACCAAAGAAACAGTTCTCAGCTTAATCCTTTCAGATGGGTATATTTTTTATAGAAAGCTTTACATCAGTGCAAAAATCAGAATTTTCACAATTTTTAGGGACACCTGTTATTCAAAATCTCTTGTTGCACCTCTAATTGCAAAATGGATTGTGACCTATTATCTTACGTACAAAATTTATGCACTTCCTTGTAATAAATGACTTAGTTGATAGAGCATTTACCATCAGATATTATTAGCACATGTTGAAAGATAGCAGCAACCCCTTTCAAATAATACACAGCAAAATGGACTAGAATTTCTGTCATTTTCAGCCATGTTTTGGTGAAAATTTTATCTAAACTTATTCAAATCTCAATGTAATCTTCTGATGGTTAATATGTTCCTATTTGATAGTGAAGAGATTTTATTCCTAGACATCACAAAAAATGTCATTCTGGGGTGATAAAAATTTTAAAGTACACCCCACAAACATATCCCTGCCTATCGTTGATGTACATGCATACAAATGCCCGTCATTGCACAGTCCAACATGCACAGGTATGCATTTTGAGCTATTAATAACAGCGCATTATCGCTCATCATTTGCTTTCCGGTCTTGTGTGGAAGATTAAGGTCAATATCATTTGCCTGATGTGAAGAGATTTATAGTATTTTTTCTTTTAGAGTATTTTATTCAAATATTGTTATGTCACACTGTCGACACTGCTGTTTGACCGTAAACAACTGCAGATTGTCTATTTTTAGAACAATTTTAAGCAAGGGCAACAAGATTTCGACAACTGATATAAGAGGCATGCAAGAGCTATGGACCTTGTAAACACCAACTTCCATTACAAGAATGTTGCCAAATAGGTCTACAACAGTCATGATTTGTATGTCATAGCACCCTCTATTGTACAATCTTCATAGAGATCTGTGTCAAACAAATTTTTAAAAGAAAATTCAGGTTTGACCACAATGAAATTATGTACAATTTACACTGGATAAAGCTCCAAATCAGTTGTCAAAACCATGTTACTATTGGTATTGTTTTATTCTGGTTTTGTCATATTGAGACTATCAAACAGCTACGTTGGACACTGTGCATGATGACTAGTGTTCTTAAAGCAGAAATATAGCATAGAAAACTGTTTCTTGTGAAGTCTAATTTTAAAGGAAGTACCACAAATGCTTTGTAAATTTCTTACATAGCCAAATGTTTCTTTACCAGATTACCTATATTTTACATCTATTTCACTTTAAGATTCCTCTCTTGTGCTTTTTTGTGCTGACCACAGGCATTTAATAATTTCATAAGGAACTACTAAATTCCTCAAAATAAAAGTCATTACCGAAATGCTATGATCACTAAACACCGCCAAATACATAGAGGGAAATTTCACGATCTCTAGTAATTATTTACATAGTGCATATTGTAGTGAGCTACAGCGTCACAAAATAGTAGTACAGTTTGGTATTGTGTGGTATTTTGAGATGTTAAGGTGTAATTAAGTTTAAAAACACAATAGTGCCACAATTTAAAGGGACATTTCGTAATCCACAGCCTTTCCCCCTGACTTAGGCCGGGGTCACACGAGAAAATTGTTGTAATAACTCGATTATGACAGGATTGTAATAAGTCAACGACGACTGTGGTCACACATATCATTTATTGTAATCGTGACCGTGTCGTATTAAATTTAATTTGGGTCATGTCGTATAGTAATACTACAATAAATTGGCATGTCGTAATTCGTGTGACCCCGGCCTTACATCAAAATGTTGAGATTTTTATATCATCTGAACCGTTGGAATAAGTATAGTGTGTGCCTAATCTTACATAAAATTTCAATTTGCTCTTCAAGAAATTTTGTATTTTCTGTCTGTAAACGAACAGAAATTACAACACAGTGGCCTATGGGCAGCGTGATACAAACATTTGCACATAACATCAAAACGCACTGTCAGAATCAACTGAAATTTTGGAAATAAGCTTTTCTCGGGGATATCTAGTGAACCATAAAGCAAATATGAGGTGATATAGGATCACAAAATGCACCTTTAAAAAACTATGGCAAAATGCATTCATAATATCCTAGTCTTGTAATGATTATTATTACTATTATGTCTTTGATAGTTAAGTGGGTGAAAACCATTCAAAGAAATGTAATCACTATATTACAATACTGCATTGCCTTTTAGTGCAAGTATTATACATGCTGCAACTTTCTGCATTATGTGTAGCAACCTCAAAAGATGCACAGTAACTCCAGGGCACCATTCCCAACAACAAAGTCAGACAGAAAACATACAAGAAAGAATCTATACTATAAAGATCGAACTTCGCCATGTTGTTTTCCCTGGAGGCTGACATGTTGACCGCGGAGGTCGCCATGTTGACCGCCATGTTGGAATGTGTACCATTTGATTCAGGTGATCCCCTTCCCATCGTGACTTGCGATTGCTCGGGGTTTATGTATTCAACATTGTTCAAACTGCTGATAGATGATAAATTTCATTGAAATTGCAAACAAACGTGTTGTAAACAGTAGCTAATGCGTATTGAATTCCGGTGGGTTGACAAAGAGTAAATACGTAAATTTAATTAAAAATGAGGGTACGTAGTTATTATTCATGTTCGTGGCTTAATTATGACATTGCTCCAGTGAGTTTGACCTTTTTGCTATTTCAATGTAAATTATTTATTTCTTGGTGATGAAAAGAGAACAAGAAGGCCTACTGCAAACCAGTCAAGATTGATTTAGATTACGTATTTTATTTCATTTGAAGATTTCCTAATGATCACCAAACGTTTTATTTTGGTGCAATAATTCGTGACCTTTTGTTTCAGTCAAGACATTATCGCGTGCAGGCCTGATCGCGTGGGGGGGCTAAGTCAGTACATGTCATGGTGGTACTGGTGTACACTAATTACATTGGTGCTTCACGATTAACTGTGTTATGCAAATTCAATTTCTTTGTGTCAATATGTGGCATGAAAGTCCTGGATAAAATACAAACACGATGCTACAAACAAAGTAATAGGAGCTTATTAAAATGTTTCAAAACCGGGGGGGGGGGGTTCAAACATGTCAAACATGATAGAGTGTACGTAATCCTATCTGTCATTACCGGTTCGTGTATTGTGTAAAAGGGGCTGAGTTTCATTTTGGTCATATTTTACTCAAAAAGTTCTGCAAAATAAAGACACAAACAGAAAAACACCAGCAGGAAAAAAACATCTTATGTTGTATTTTTTAAGCATTTTATTTCAGGTTCTTGCAACATGGCTGCAACATTGTTACTCTATTGTTTTACAAGGGTGACATTCAACGTGAAATGCGGTGCACATGGTGTATGCACAATTAGTCATAATGTGGTTACTCTCACACACTGTAAATATTACAGCCATTTACAGCAAACTACTGTAGAATAATTAGAAAACTACAGTATTTGGCTGTAATTTGGAAATAAAGCAAAATACTAGCAAAATAAAGACACCAACAGAAAAACACCAGCACGAAAAAAAAATATCTCTTATGTTGTATTTTTTAAAGCATTGTATTCCTGATTCTTGCAACATGACTGCAAAATTGTTTTTACAAGGGTGACATGCAACGTGAAATACGGTGTATGAAATTACGCAAATAGTCATAATGTGGTTACTCTCACACACACTGTAAATATTACAGCCATTTACAGCAAAATACTGTAGAATAATTAGAAAACTACAGTATTTGGCTGTAATTTGGAAATTAAGCAAAATACTTTACTATATATTATGAATAATAACATTAATTTTCAATTATACAATTAAAGAGTATAATGACAATTGACCATATCAATATGATTGACTGGGGTGGGTCTCAAGTCTGGTTTGGATAGGGACGGACGCGTAGTACGATGCACTCGAGAATCCAGTAGCGCGTAAACCAATTCATTACTAGACATTTGAGGGGGATCTAAGATAGGGTTGATGAAAAGTTATGAATGATAACCGGGGTTTTTTTACCAAAAAGATCCATTATTAGCACATGTGTGCGCGAAGCGCGCTAAAAATGGGTGGCATTAGAAGCTTAAAATTGTTAAATGTAATTGTAATTAAGAAAAAAATTTGTCGCGAAGCGCGCGGGGAAATTTACCATTTTTTGTAAAATTATTATGGTAAAATATGAGGTTATTTTTGGTCAAAAAACACATGACAGGCATCAACATTGGGGGGGATTATCGTTATTGGACCAATCCACCTCATTCAAAAAATATTGGGGGATATATCCCCCTCCCCCGGGATTTACGGGGCCTATGCCGAGAATCTGCAAGTAGGGCCCATATCTATAGTGATTTTGGCCGAAAAAAGGGACCCATGCATGAAAGCCATTAACATGCAGAGATTTAACCGTGGACAATTTTGCCATTTTTCTTCAAATTTTGACCTTTTACGCAATTTGGAAAATTTGGTTTAAATTTTAAATTCATTAATCGTTAATCAATTAAGTTTGATTGCAATAATTGGAGACCTTTCGTTTCAGTCATTAATCAGGAGTTCTCAATGGGCGGCCCATGTGCCAAATCCGGCCTAGCAACCATTGGTTCTTTGGCCCTCGTCTTGCTCAAAAATATAAAAGGAAACATACGGAAATTCGGGTTGTTGTATTTGGCCCTCAAGTAGGGAACTTTCAAATATGTTCCGCATTCTCTGGACCTTCATCTAAAAAATTGAGAAACCCCTGCATTATTTATTCATGTTGGTCGGGAGTTAACTTCAATCCACAAACCTATTATCATGGAATGCAAAGAAATGACCGGACAATCCCGTCATGGAAATATGTTTTACATATCGCAAGAAAGGTGACTGTTTCAATGGTTTTGCAAAAAATCATCAATTTGCGGCCAAAAATCACCAAATTTTGGCCAAAAAAAAGTGATTGCAAATCATGCAATTTTGGATATTTTTTCCTAAAATGTCACTCCCCCCCCCACGGATACAGAATGACACCAGGAGCAAAGGTATATAAGAATAACTATTTTGTTTGTATTTGCACGAAGCGCACCTTAAAATTTTGAAGATCACCTCCGATCGGGCTGGGTGTTTTCACAGCTGGGGCATATTCGGTGATTAGAAATGTGTCAAGCAGGGGTTCTTGGGGCAAGGCAGCAAAATGACCATAAATTGTTAAATGTTAAAAAAGGGGGTCTTTGGGGGACAGTTTTTGTCAAACATTTTCTAACAAAAAAAAGTAAAGGGCTTTGGGGACAGTTTGTCAACATTTTCTCTAAAAAGAAAGGTCTGGGTTGAAGATTTCAGATGGTCGAAAAAAAAAAATGGGAATCTTTGATAGCGAAGTATTAAAAAAAAATATTTAGGATCATGGGTTGACAACTGTGGTAACAGGCCTAAACATAGCATCATCATTTAAATGGACCCCCCCCCCCTTCCAAACCCCTCGGACTTGTTTAATAAGGGAGTAGCATAGAATCCATCTATGGGTGCTGGTCCCGTCTAGGGCGCCTCCTAGAGAAGGTACCCATGCCAGGACACATGGCCCAGTGGCGTAGGCAGCATTGTGAGGGTAATGCAACAGCGCGTTCAGGGGGAAGTCAGCCCGGTCCGGGACGAATTCGTCCCGATTGGAGGGTAGCACCCCAAAAAACTGAGTTTTTCATGATTTCATCAAAATGTGACAAAGTCGCGATTTTACCTCATCTTTCGTCCCAAGAGGGCCGCCATCAATGAGGGGTCTTTGGGAATGCGTGCACGCACATTGGTAGCAAATGTCACCTGGCCGGCTTCATAGCTCATGTTGAGATAGGGGGGGCCTAAATCTTGACGGCTCTTGACCTAAACATTTGAAAAAGACAAAAGGCAAATAAAGGGAAGGTCGAGAAATAAGTCTCTGGAAGTTTGCGTTTATGTGAAGAGTGATCAACTGTTTTAGGACGCTCCATTTTCAAATCAGCTGCGGTCCTATTTTAAACCAAGCAATTCATTCTTCCACAGTAAGTGCTAAATTCTGCATGAACTCAGTAGCCATAAAGTACAACCCTCATGATGTTCTAACCAATCATAAAAAAATATCTTGATGCTGCGAAATCCACAATGAGCGTGCAATGTCGAAACAAATTTATCATAAAATCCACACAAAGGAGACAAAATGGCAGGGATGGACTTGGGGGAAATTAAACTGTACTGCCTGCCCCGAGGCTTAAATACGTTACATGACCACCTAGATAACAGATCTTAATTATGCTCCAATAGCGGCATTCCTAACAGACCAGCAGTGACAGAACACCGATACCATCTACAGCAGATCGAAGTCTTACCTTGCTAAATACCCAAAACTATAGTGATGCACCTTATTAGATGAAACATGACCTTTGATAAAGTACATTGAGATAACACTATGGAAGGGCCAAGGTCATAAGGCACTGCTAGAGTAAATACTATAGCAGGTATAGTGTGGTCAGTATAAATGAAAATGACTTTGATAAAGTACATTGAGATAACAATATGGAAAGGCCAAGGTCATAATGTAAACCTAGGGTAAAATATACTATAGCAGGTATAAGTGTGTTCACTATAGATGAAGCATTACCTTTGATAAAAGTATATTGAGGATAACACTAGGGAAGACCAAGGTCATAATGTAAACCTAGGGTAAAATTACACTATAATTGCTATAGTGTATTTTGGCACGACCTGGAGCCTCTTCTCTGACAAAATCTATAGAATATAAGTGTCAAAAGAATGGGGGTCATGTTCCACCACCTTACACTGCACAGGTTAAAGCCTGCAGGCAATCGAAACCAACCCGCATCTGAACGTGTTGTTGATTAATAGTAATGCGCAAAATGCAACACGCCACTCGATGTTAATGGTTTCCGGTCTCGCGCTCCATGTGACGTCAATGCTGCAAAGGTGCGAGGAAATGGGGTTAAGCCTTGCGATTTTTTTGTGTGCGTACTTATGTAAGTAGGTTTTCAATTAGCACACGAGTGATATGTAAACTTGTTTTCCCACGTAATACATAATTCACAGGGAGTATGTCACCACTTTGTGAGGGGAATAAAAGTTGTGATATTTACATATCAAAAATATTTCTTTAATCTCTCTGTCATACATTATTAGTATTAAAGGTGCTTGTTTTAATTTTTATCTATCATGTTCTCCACTTGATAAGCGAGCCTGATGCTTGTATACACTGACCAACAATTACCATAGGAAACAAACTTGCGGTTTTGATGCTAAACACGATAAAGCATAGTGCAATGTCCTGTTTACTACTGTGCTAATGGTTAACAATTATAACAGCATTTTTTTTGTCAGTATCTTGGGAAAGAAATGGATTTGAAAGCTGAAATTTCAGGAGGACAATGAGAAAAATTACGGCCTTTCATCTCGTATCAAAATTAATACTACTTGCGGTTAAATCAGGGGTTCACAAAAATGATCAGAACCACCACCTTTAAAACTGATTATGAAAGCTGATCCATACAAGGGCAGATACTATTTCCACTTGAAATATTTTTCTATAAAACATCTATATGTACTAAATCTGGCCCTAGTAAATTCCTTAGAAGATTTTTTGTAATTTGTACAATTTACAAGCATTTTTATACTTTAAGGAATGGGTTCACTTTTAAAACTCTAAAGAGATATTTCAGACAAGCAAATTCAAAATCAGGGCTCAATATGGGGTTATATCTTCAAGACCAAGACATTCTTGGGTTAACCCACACAAGTACAACCTGCCAAGTGCCGATTGGCCACAATGGAACCAAGGTGATTTTCATAATTATGGTCATTGAAATGAATACATGATGTAATTAGCCAATCAGAAAAGCTCTATGAATGCCAGTTGGTATTCAGAGGTTAAAATACCAGACGACTGTAAGAGGAAATGTCTGAGTGTATATTTGCACAGTAGAAAGACTATTCTGTGGTAGTAGTATTGATTATTCTGCCTATGTTAACTGACTGTAAATATTGGATGCAGAAAAAATCACTATTATAGGCGAACAAAGTGCTTTTGACTGTTGAATTTACTATCCCCGCCCCCCGCGAGTTTTGTTACACGTTGTGCGTTTTGTTGCACAACTGGTCGATCGAAGTCGGCGAAGGAAATGTGTCGTGATTCTGGGTGCACAAAGTTGCGGGGAGAAAGCAAAGGTTGAAAAAAGATGGTATGAAGAAAATGCTATCAAACTTCTGAACATCCCATTTGATGCACGTAAAACATGTCTGATTGATTGGTATGGCTTGCCCAACATTGTGGGTTCCACATTTTGGTACAAAGGTCAAAATATTTTGCAGGAGCTCTGAAAAATTCTTTTCTAAATCTGCCCATTACCATCTTTACGCTTTATGGCAGATTAATGAATTGTTGTCATTTTAGTTTACATCGTTCACCCAATATCTATCTCTGAAAAAGCAGGCAATGACAAAACAACATTTTTGGCAATGAAAGCCGACAGGGGAGGCGCCCGGGTAAAAATCATAGGAGGGGTGAAACATTTGCATCCAAGTAGTGGGCGGTTTGGACTACAAAAATGTCGACAACCCCTCCCCTCGGTACAACAAAACCGCAACCACTTTTATTCGAAAGATAGTAATAAATAATTTAAAAAATGATGGTTGTGGTCAAATCTTTGGCGGAAGGGGTGGTTTTGGGTCAAAAAATCACGTTTTTTGAGCTAAAAACGTAAGAATATCAAGATTATTAATTTCTTAGCAAAACAAATTAATCATCATGCATACTCATAAATACTGACCTTTATATTATAGATTTCTGGTTTTTACCAGATTATAAGGGTCTAGGAATTTTAGCCCAAAAATCACCTTTTTTCCTAAAAAAAAGCATCCTTTTATCACATGTCACCACAAAGAGTATACCTGAACACTTACTGCAATGTATTTAAAATTTATAAAAAAACCTATATCAATAACAAAAAGGATACCATTAAAAATATAGGATTTGTAACTATTTTTACCTTTTTAAAAAATTTAAAAATAATGTTCACTTAACTGCAGGCCCAAATTTCATTTGTCGGCATAGAAATCATCCCTGCCAACAAATATTCAACCACAACCATAATTTTCTTAATATTTATATTATATCCTTCAAATCAAAGGGTGGTTGGGTTTTGTTGTACGGTGGGGAGGGGTAACTCCGGAAAACTAGAGGCCACTTTTCAAGGATCGGCCGCTCCGCTAATGGCACCCACCCATGATGTTGATGCTGTAAATACCAGGATAGCAATAGAAATTATAGATGGTTAACTAAGAATTAATTTGTTACATATGTGTTATTTAACCCCCACCCCCCCCGGCACTACCTGCTTATCTTTGACATCTAAGCACTATTTTGATTGGTACTTGGAACGGTAAGATCCTGTAATAAGCAAATCAGAGGATACTGTAAGAATGGTGATATGGTTTAAACAGAGATACCACTATTGATTGGTTACTCAGAGGGCTATCATATGCCCGGTGTGGAAAGCAGATATAGTCCGGTGGGGAGACACGTCCGGGGCGCCATAGACGATAACGGAATAAAGCGTGGAAAACTAAATGTTGTGTAAAGAGTCAAACGAATCGATTGTGCACCATTGTTCCAGGACTGAGTACGCCGAAACAATGGTTACTTCTACACCGGGGTTTGTGTCCTATAATGAGCCAAGATTGATTCACCCAATGATAGAGGCAGACAAAAATTGTGTAGCCAATCAATTCTTTATTGTCTACACCAAGCAAAAGAACAAATGCAGGATGGACTGTACCTTCCAGTCTTGGTTCTTCCTCAAGCAGACAACTAAATGCAAAGCAAAAAAACATACAAGAAGGTCATGTGTGAGATGTCCCTGTTTGTCTACTTAAAATCCATCCATCATTGGTCGGTTTAGTCGCTATTAAAAGCAAAAATAAAGCCATGTGTTTTCATTGTTTGAAGATAAACAAATTGGAGATTTAGAAATTCCTGACATTGGCTCTGATTCAAATGATGAAAAAGTTGCCTCAAGTTGTCCGGAGTTTCAATGGAAGAAGGTAAAAAGGTATTTAGGCTCATTTCCGTTTTTCTATAAAGGCAGATTTCAGTCAGAAATATCCGAGTTTATCACTAATGAAGAAAAATCTCACTCAATATGCATCTTCAAAACAAGGGAAACTGACAGCCAGACAGCAATACCCACTATCGGGGGAATTACTAAAACAACGTTATTGAACGCAAGAAATCTTACACACAGGGGTCACATTAAAGATCTGGAGCTTCCTCACTACTAAAGCTCAAATTAATGATTTACATTATTCCAGCTTATTCATAAATTACTTTTACATACCCAGCTCACATTACACGAGGTGGCAAGAGTTCCATTTGTCCCCCTCACTACGAATTCTGCAACCTAATCCTGTGGTTTATTCTGTCAAGGCTGCAGGGGAGATTGTAGGGGAAGGGACCATATGAAACTCTTTCACAGAGCGTGTGTTTCTAACCATCCAAAACAGATTTCTTGATAATTACGATGGCTTCCATATACCTTGTTTGTTTGGATACAGTGTTAACAAGGAACTTAGCTTCCATCTTCATTTTTTTAGCAGGAGGGAGAGAGTATCATTGCCATCAGTACCCTACTTTTGGTGTAATTTTATTAATAATTCTAATATGTCCCCATATCACTATGTGTCAGACAGTGACACATCGCTACCCATTGATACGTAAATAGGAAGCGCGGGAGCCAAGGCCTTTGGTCAAAATAAGCGTGCCATGTCCACACTACATCTCAGCTTGTACACCTTTGGTGTTAGTATAGACCTATACGCCAACTGCAAGGTAGGTACGTGGTGTAACAGTGTTGGTGTCACTTTTTCAATGGGTCAACTTTATGTTTACACAGGGGTCAAACTTCGTAAATTACTCCAATAGTGTTGAAATGTATGTTTTTTTTTTTTTTTTTTTTTTTTTTTTTAAAAAAAAAACAAGTATGTTAGTTGTAATCTATGACCATTGTTTTAGAGTTATGGGTTCAAAATGGCTAAAAGTGCACCAAAGGTAAATTTCCCTTTGTACAGGGGTCAAACTCAGAAGTTGCCCATGTTGCCTAAAAAGAAACACATTGGTCACTTAGCTACTGTCTGGTCACCCAATAAGGCATAGTTGTAGCATCTGCAAGGCTAGTATCATGGATGTGACAAGATGGGTCATGGGCAAACATAATACTCCAATTGGGATGCACTCTTCGACCTTTATCTGGTAGTAACATTTAAATCATTCAAACAACTTACTTTTTGGGAGTCCTCTTCTCCGGCACTAATTTGCAAGTATTTAAAATAATCTACCAGCGTGCCCTTTCAAGGTGACCTTCTGTACAACATTGAGTTTGACCTTTTTTGCCCCTTTTAGCCATTTTTACTATACCTCTAAAACAAGGGTATAAGATGGCACAACTCTACCATTTTTGGACCCCTTGTGACTAGCCGGCAATGATGACACTAAATTTCAACAGGATTGGAGAATTTTAAAGTTTGACCCTGTGCAAATTCTTACATTGGCCCCTATTGACAAAAACCGTGACAACCACCATTTGACACCAATACCACCTGCCATTGATGAGCGGCCCATACTATACTACGAACGGATGTAAACCTTAGATGTAGTCGGGCATGAGGACTGCCCTAATAGGGACCCTATGATATTATGCTCTGCTATATAGCAGGGTCAAAGAACCATGCACCGCTAGTCTCATGCTGTCCTGTATCTAAAAGGACCGTTCCTGTAACACACACAACAAGTGCATTGAACCTGCTGCACAATCAGAATTCACCTAACATGGATGGGCATATGCATACTCCCTGGGATCAAAACAATACAAGATGGCAGTAATCTCCCCGCTTTCTCTAGGTGTTTTTTATTCCGCGATCAAACAAAATTTGGCTCCGAATGCCAACATTTTCATAGGAATGTGGCCCACTATTATAACGGCTGCCCCACATCCTTAAAATTGCCATTTCCTTGCAGTGCTCAGCCCCTCAGCTACATATCCGTAACCGTGTAATAGTTTTTTAACCAAAATTTTCTTGAATTGCCAACGATCTGCAACTTTTATAATCCATCCTAGACCTGTTTTATGGTAATCATCACTAGGTTTACATACAGATAAATCCTTAAGGGCATTTTTTTACTGTGCACTCTTAAAAGGAAAAAATCAACAACAAAAAAATTTTGGTTTCACAATAGGATAACCAATGAAATGTACATTATTCCAATTACAGCTGTCGTCAAAAAACGCTAGGACTTTATCACACTTTCAAGAGAGTGGTGTGTTCAAACAGATCTGCTGCTAAAATTCAAATGATGGTAGCTTTCAGGCCTCCACCTGACTAACTATCATGGATTTCAAGATTTAAAACTAATGTAATGGGAGCGTTACATGAGAGGGTCATAGTAACATTGGACCAGACCTGTCCTCCAGACCAATCCAAGACATGCCGGAATACAAAGAATCACCTGGAGAAATATCTGAAATTGCAGGTGCACCGGTGTGTGAATCTGTCTATTTGTATTGCTTGGATGATCTGGAGGGCAAACACAAGTCCATTACCATTATTACGGGTAGACCACAATTTGCGCACCCACTCGGCCTGCGCCAGTGCATTCACAGCAGCCTGACGGAATAAAGTGAGTGTAAGTACTTTATTCCGGTTCAAGGCTGCGATTCACTGGTGCAGATGAGTGGTGCGCAATTGTGGACTACACACTTATTTAACCTTTGTGAAAGGGCCCTTACTCAAGATGCCAAAGGGTTAGGTCACCGCAACACCACAAGTCCAGTTTTGGCGATAGCGTCTCAAACTGATTATCAAAACCACTGATAAGACTAGGCTTGTTTCGATCATTCAATGCATTTTTTATGCTGATCCCAATTACAGTCATGAAAATGCAAAAATTTTAATTTGAATTGGAGAAAAAAGCCAAATTGCGATAGTATTGTTCATGGCAGGGCACAAACGTTAGCTCTTGCGGGGTGTTTCCATAGGGTGACACCCTTCTTTCTGACACCCTTATGAATTTGGAAACCTTAACGGAATAAACCACATAAACTGTGTGGTTTATTCCATTAAGGATTCCGAATTCATAAGGTAGTCAGAAAGAAGGGTGTCACCTTATGGAAACACCCCTTCTTGCATGATGACATACCCTTCACACCTATCCTATATCATGTGCTATCACACAATATGGAGTAGGTGCAAAGGGTATAATGTAAACTTTTTGCCCCCCATTTCATGCACAGAATTTGTACTCACAGTCGCATTTCATCCCCTGGTGGTAGAGGCCATAGAGTAGAGATCCGCAGTGGTCACAGAATGTAGGGCTGCCATAGGAATGAACCTTGAACTTGTGCTTGCTACGGGGATCCTGCAAGATAAAAAAAAATAGAGCAATTGGATGAGTGTAGGATATCAATTTTAAGCATTTAGAAAAGTTGATGAAAGTCTCTGAGAGCAGATTTCAAGATGAGAGCATATTTCAAGATAAGAGTGTTACCAGAAAATGTCACTGCACCCGCAGATCGGTGCTCTTGGTGTGGCTGAAGCAAACGATAAAATAATTTCTAATAAGGGCATCTTTAGGTTACTGCAATTTTATGGTCATAATATATGTCATTGGAACATAACAAATAATCTACAAGTACTCCCCTGAAAATACTCAATATTAATGTGACCCCCAGTCATTTCACACAGTATCAAAGTTCACCAAGACCCGTTATCCTACCAAGTTTGAAGGTGATTGTTTTCTTCATTCAGGTGTTAAAATGGACTAGAATTTTTGATTAAGCATATACCTGTCATACACTTCAGTAAATTTCCTGCATATAGCAGTATTTTAACATGCACGTTGGGGTCAAATCACTTCACCTGCAAATATGAAGGTAACTAATTCATACACTTTACAAGCATGAAAAGTGTTACGAAGAAGAAAAAGCTACTTCAAAGTCCTTAAATTTTGATTAACCATATCATTTCCAGAGGTGTTCGTTAATATCTTCGAGATTGCTGCACTTCACATAATCCATTCAATCAAGTCAAAAAATCAGACTGCAACCACGACCTACACATGCATCATCTCATTTTCAAATAGCTGCATCAGATCACAAAATCATACATTACAGAACAGCAGCTTAAAAAACAATGTTGCAAAAAGCAACAATCTCCGACCCAGTCGACATCCCTCCACTGCATACATCATTAATGTGGCCTTTGTTTGCTCTCCCATCTATCATTATCCTACCGGCAAAGCTTTTACACGCTTTATCTACCTCTTTTTAGTTGATATAGCGAAGCACTGCAAAATGTATGTTTGAGAGTCGTGCCAATTGTACAAATGGCTTGTTTTGTTAAAATATAGATTGACAAATTGCATTGTAAAACCTGATCAAACAAGGAGGGTCTTGAACTTCTGTCTTGCCAGATTGCACAATCATACCTTGGGATTATAAATTGTGTTAGCCACCTAATGGCAAAAATGATGTTGTTTTGGGGCAAAATTAGAAGGATTTGGGGCCCAAAAACAACCCATTTTAGAGCAAAATTGTTTTTTTAAAATTTTCATAATGTTGGAAGTTTATGTCCCCCCCATAATTTCATCCCACCCATAATCATTTCCCCCCCAAAAAAATTCAACTTCCCCCCTCCCCCATTCACCCACAGAAAAAGAAGTCTGGCATGCCACTGATACCAAAATCAGGAGGGATTCTTCTTCTATCGTGTCCAAAATGTGGTGGTTCTCATATATGATCCAGCCAGAATGGGTACAACCGTCTGGCTGCTTCACTGAATTCCGCAGGTCCTTGTTTGTGCATGGCTGCGCCGCAGTGGCAGACCAAGAGGGTTCCATTGTCTTGGTGCTGTTTTTTCCACAACCACAATTAGTATCCGATCTGATATTTCCCGATAGGCCACATTCGAAGGGAAACCTTATATCGGCCGGGTTTCTGGTTATCAATCTATTGAGGCATAGCCCTTCAGCCAATGCGGAGTAGCTCCAGGTGGAAGATTCTCGCCAGGTTCAATACCGATAGAGGTTAATTGGTTGATGGCAAGGTCTATTTCTACAGGGCGACTCTCTTAACCTCCATAGAGGCTGTTTCAAGAGGTTGGACTTTGCTAAGAAACTCTCTCCGGATTTAGGCGGTTGGCAGCAGGCATCTGTCCAGACAGGGCGCTCCACATTAGATACCCGGCAGCTACGCCCCTGCATGCCCGCTACGCTATGACGGATGTAATGGTGGAGCACTACTTGCAAGGAGGTAAAAGTTTTCGTGTGGTGTGACGGCAGGCTCCTGGGATAAGCCGGCAGGAGGCATTTACAACGCGGGAATCAAGCTTCTTGGCTAGGGTTGATCTTTCCCGACGGGCAGGCATACGCTGACATGAGTAGCACAGGGCAAGTGCGGCATCGTAGGGTATGTGGGTGAGCACCCCATCTTGTGCCAGTTGAGTTTGTTCAAGATTTTAGTGCGTGAACATACTTTACTCTTCGTCTTCTCGATGTGGTTCTTATAAGAGAGGAAGTGCGGCCCAAGGTAACTCCAGGTAGACAGGGTTATCACAGTGCTCCAGGGGGAGTTCCAGACCAGGTTAATACTTTAAGCTGAACATTTGGCTTCACGGTTTGCGTAGATGGAAAAGCACACACCTGTGTATTAGATGGATTTGCACGTAGGTGGTTTTCCTCTTAATAAGGAGTGAGATCATCCAAAGCTTGGAGAGTCAGGAGGGATTGATTCTGATTTATGAAGAGATTGTGATTTTAAGACATATGTGTGTATCCGATTGTACTATTGGCACTTTAACAAGTGGGATTTCATTTGACCCTATGACCTAAAAAAAATATGTCAGACGGCCTTTCACTAAGTTTTTGAGACAACATGATATTGGATTTTTATCATTTGCGCATCTGTAAGTTAGTTAGTTAAACCATAAGTTTTTAGTTTTAAATCCAGTTTGTCCCCGTCAACGGGGGGGCCGGATAAACCTCACATTCAGCAATTACATTGATATGTGAAGGATTTTACTAGAGCCAAAAGATAATGAAAGGTGCCCTTCCTGAGCCAAGGTTACAATAGCTACTGTTTCCTTGTAGTATTTTGAAAGTATGACCTTTTGACATCTTGACAGGTCCTTCCTGTGATTCTTAGAACTTTAAGGACATGGTGCAACGAGAGATTTACATATCAGGTGGTCCTACAAAAATTGAAGTACTGACTTTTGCCCTTTTGCAAAACCATTCCAGAAAAATTACACCATCTAGACAAGGCTTAAGCCAAGAAATGTGTCTTTGGTACAAAAATTTGTGAAATTATAATTTCGTATAGGAGTGTAAATACGAAATACAGCTATGATTTATATTGGAAATATAAGCAAATCAAAATCACTTTTTTCTCTCTTTTAAGACATTTCTGTAGCCTAATACAAGGTAAGAAATCTCACCTGAGTGTCTAATCTATAGATGAATACTATATGACACAAGTTTGGGTGCCCTCAAAAAATCTATAGTTACACCTATAAGCATTGCCTTTCAATGCTATAGTCTATGGGGTAGATTTAAACTACCCCTCTGGTAATGGGTTCGACCAAGGGAAATTTCTACCTACATAGGATTCCTATTAGAATTAACTGTGCAGACAGTGGTCAGGCACCAGCACTGGACTGGAAGTTTCCATAACCTGACCCATCTGATACACTTTTTCTTTGACACACTCATGAATTCACCAAACCTTAATGGAATAAAAACTGAAAATTTGTAAGTGGGTCAGAAAAAAAAGAGTGTCAGTTATGGAAAAACTCCCACTGGATGACATGATTCACTACATAAGATCTAATGCACAAGGTTACCAAAACAAAACAATATGACTTTGATCCTATGCCTCTGGAACCACATAGAAACAACACTTGGTACTATGGGTGGAAATATTCATTAAGTCTTAATCTTTTCCTTAGAGAAGTCTACAAAGGAGAAGTGACTAGAGCGGTCATCTTCAGAACCAAGACGACACTCTGAAGATGACAACTCACATTGTACTGAAAAAATTGGCTATCGCGATATGGGCACTTTCGAGAGGAAGCTGAGATTTGACTCATATGACAATTGCTACAATGATTGCAACAACCACATTGGTAAAATCATTTCTGTCGGAGAGACCAGCCAGTTTAGTTAGTAAAACCTCACACTGGCCTATAAATGATGTGACAAATATCAGCAAGAGCACCTCTAATAATGCCGTATCTAAAAATTAATATTTGGTTGCATTAAAGGTCCATGGTCCAATTCACTAAGAGCATCGTCCCCAGCTTTAACAGAAATGGTCAACATTTTGGTATCAAAAGAAAGCTACTATTTTTCTCATTTACTTCTGTTAAATCTTAGAGCCAAAGGATTTTATGGAAGTTGAGTGAAAAATGTTGGCCCCATTTTGGTTGCACCAATATGTAATTTTACAGAGTACTCTATGGGGGCTTCCACATCACGTTTTTATAGCTCTCGCATACAAAACAGGTTAAATATCGGCAGCGAAACTTACAGATGGTTTTTTTTTTTTAATTTTTCTTTTTTTATATTAAAATTCATATCCTTAATTCGGCAAATCCCCCTTTAAGAACTCTTCAAAGGAAACCATGCTTAACATAAAGCTAAACTTAGTTCCGCAATGAATGCTATATGAACCTTTAAATACCTTTTAACTATACCACTGAACATGCCATAAATCAGGCCGTGGATCCAGGGTGCCAGGGGTGCCTTGGCACCCCCCCCCAACCACCCAAACTATTTGTGAAGGCAATTTCCTGAGCCTCCATGTCTTTAAGGTTCTGTCAACCGGCAACAAATTTGGCCATCAAATACGCTATTACGCCTTTGACCATAGAATGATTTCTCAATCATTTTTTTTTTTAAAAGATTCTTTGTCCTCTGCTTCATGATTCTTTGGTTGACCTTCTCATCTCTCATATCAAACTTCATCGTGCTTCGGAGTCACTGTTTAACCTCCCCTGGTAATTTTGATCTAAATCCATATACTTTGAAGTCCTGATTGTCCTGAAACAAGTAGTTGATTTGAAAAAACTGTGCCGGGTCACGGTATGATGTTAAAGAAGTTGAAAGATCAACATGAAAGAGACTTAGTCGCACTGCTTTTAATTGGGAGTGCACTTTTCTTGAAAACATGTATAAAGAAAATAGAAAATGAATATAATATCAATTACTGGATATGTTTGATATGTGTATGCGCTTGTAAAAGGTGGAATATTGCAATTTGCAAAAAATGTGGCACGAAAAACATTTTTATTTACAGAGTTTTACTTTAATTTACAAAACAATTTTGGTATGAAAATCATTTTGATACAAGAAATAGATAAAATCGTGAATTGGTGATGTTATGGTGGGGGATTAAATAGGATTTTTAGAGATTATTTTGGTGGAGAATATGACAAGAATAATGCACAAAAATGTTTTTTCGGCGAAAACATAAATGCTGCATAAAATATGGGATTTCAAAGGTTTTATTATCAATTTTGATACGCTCAGGTTTGTAAACAAAAACCTGCTTGGGGGTGATTTAAAAAACATGATTTTCAAACCAATAAATAACTTAACCAATATTTTTGAATGAAGAAGCCAAGTTTGAAATATAATTTTCAAATCGATAAACCGGTTTAAAAAAAAAAGATTCATGAATCCGATTTACAGTTGTGCCCATCATACACTGCAAAAAACCTAGCCTTTCGAATCGATAAACCCACAGCGGCTCAGAAGACCTTCCCAAGCAACCTTTTTCGCCTAGAAATTAAGTTTTTTTTTTTCCGTGCCACGGGGAACCTCTCATAGCAATACAACACGTAATCATAGTTCCGCACAACAAACGCCCCTTGTACATTATCGCGAGCTGCGCTTAATTCTAGTGGGCTCAATTCTAACGTATGGTATGTGAACGATCAAGAATTTTCTCGATTTGCTATTCGCTTCTTTGTGTAAACAGTCTTTGCAATATTTCTTTCTTCTTCATCATCTTCAAGAATTTATTGAAACCATCTATATATCAAACTGTATCAACTGTAGGGCATTTAGAGCGTACGATTAAGCGAACAGGAATGAGTTGGGCCCCCTACCAGTCCGCCACGGCATGATTAAAAAAACAGCGACGCGTAATATGAGACTATTTTACATGATGATACGTCACACATTGTAAAGCTCGCTGTTTACAAATTCCACTCGTACTTTCGTCACACTTTCACCGCATGTTTCCTTACTTCTAAATAACTTCTAGTAATTACAAGTTTCTGTGGATATATCCAGCATTTTTACTTATCTGTATGACTATTTGTTGGGTTTATTTGGTAACTTTACCAAGAATATGCGGTAACTTGGGCAGTAACCGGGACGGTAACTGAGTCTAGGATTGACGTTGAGACTGGATCTAGGCAAGGATAATGTATTTGTCGGCGACGAACGGGGCTAGGAATATCGGAACTTGCCATCAATTGCATGGTTATGTTCTTTTGGACTTGGCCATTTTCAAATTCATTTTTCAGTGCTTCACACTGAGTTTGTTTACTGTTTCTTGACCGTGTACTCTAGCGTTATAGCTGTCATGGCGGTGTTGATATCACTTGACCGATGTTACCATCCCGCGACAAAGCACGAAATGGAGTGCAGTCCGGGAGCGGGGCCATTACCGTGGGGTGTGTAGGACCACCCCGTCGATATAATGGTTCGCACTCAGCACAGGTCGTTCTTTTTTCTAGCTTCCGACTGCTGTTCGATAAACCTTTTTTTCCTTCCCGATTGGCAGGGTTTTTGAAAACCTGGCTTTTCCAATCAGCAAGCCTGGATTTGCAAATTAAAACAAAGTACTTTGATAAATATTTTTGAAGGTTTCTTCTCGGTCGATAAGTTTTTTTTAAAGAATATTTCACACCCTGAAATAATACCCTCCAATCCAAAGGAGTAAAGACGTTCAGCTTCAGCGAATTCCTTTCTCGCTGCCAAAGACGAGCAAATTTGTCAATAAGATTTTTTTTGGCCATTGATTGAAATTTTTATTTACAACACAAACAGCTGAAAATATAATGGACTCTAATGGGTTTTCAGCAAATGGTCACTTCATTCAACTTTTGGGCCTGTCCACACTTTGGAATAGGTCAGTAATTCTATTCAACGAATATATCCAGAAAAAAAATTTTATGTGTTACACCGTGGCGATACCATGGTTACATGCGCATTTTAAATAGCTTTAAATTTAATACGACGCTACAGGATTAAACACGTTGTTATACGATTATCAATTTTCACTATTACGAAATATACTCGAATCCGGAATCTGCATCGTGGTCTGAATCCTCGAATATTTTTGATGATAATAAATTTAATGATTACACAGGCCAAGAGAATATAAACATAAACTTTGAGTGACTCTTTCCCTTAAGGAACATACCAACATATATATTTGGCCTATTCTACGCACCTAGTAACCAGAAAGGGTTGTTTATACACACCCAGAATAAATAATAATGCGTTTTCTTCTTCAAATATTAGATCCAAACAAGTATAAATTAGCTCAAATAACGGCATATCTGGGATATGGTATGTGTGTGTGCGTCGTGTGTTAATCAACTATGTCCTTTCATATCGTGTTTGTATAGAACCCAGGGAATCCAACCTTCATGAATTAGAAGGGCCTTACTGTGTTTTTGATCCTGCTAACAAGTCACTGTATTTGAAAGTTTGCATGAATGGTCATTTACATTAAGTGCCAATTCCATTAAAAAATACAATTAAACAACCACCCTCCTTCCCTCGACTTTCAAAGGACATTGCTGCAAGAATAATTTAAAGTGGCCTAATTACTTGTTCAATTTCAACAGGTCACCAAATTTCTGACAAACCCTTTTGGACTTCAAGCACTCACAGGTTCAATGACTAGTAAGTTATGTAGGTCAGTAATTTACGATAGGGCACATTTGAGTGGTATAGAATGCATCAGTTGCTATATCACAACAATGTCTCTCCAAATTAAAGACACTATCAGTGATTTGGAAAAATTTGAAATTTGCAGAGGGAAAGGAATAGCTTTTTAAACGTGAGGATAAGTCGAGGAATTCTCATAGTTACCTTCCAGCTGTTAGAATGACCAGAAAAAGGATGAAAAACGGCTCACGCAGGTGCTTGTTCCAAGATACGATTCTCCAGTCAATCGTTTGTGGTAAGGTCGGAACGGACAGATGACTAAGCAATTCGATTCTGTCCTTATTAGGTTGCTTGGTCTATCATTTGCAGGGATGTTAGGATACCGTACTTTGTTCCATACATGCAAAAATGATTTTGATGATTTTTTTGATGATTTGCTGATTTATCAAATCACTGATAGGTGCCTTTAATAATTGTTACAAAGGTTTAACAACAGGAAAGGAGTAAATACTTTGTCACTGATTAGAAGACCCACAGGCATTAGATGCTTTTTCCTAATTCTCAGCATTGTTCCTTGTAAGTTAGAAGGTTGTAACCTCAGTATAATTTGCTGTGGTTACTGCATACTGCATGTTTATGATCTATTTGATTGTTCGTGCTACCCAAAATGACAACACTAGGAATTCTGACCTCTTTGTTAGGCCTACCTTTGAAGTAAAAGGAAATCTGTCCCCAGTTTTTACTGGCATTAAATTGTCCATTACAAGTTGCACATATTCCTGCCTTTTCCCTAGTCCCGCTGAGCATGACTCCTCCATATGTACATAATCATTATGCCATTAACTTAATTAACTTAATTACATATAGACTGTTAAAGGCATACTGTTAAAGAAACATCATGTGAAGTCACAATTATTGGGACTAGCTTTTTCACACACCACACCCTGCACACTCACCCACCCTATTTTCATGCATTCACTCTGCCTTAAAGACACCAACCCATCAAATCGTATAACTCAAACAATTGCCATCACACAAACCTACCCATACTCCACAAAACTTCCCCCAAACTCCAACAGAACCCCAGAACTAGACTAGAACTCAACACCCACATTACCTCTGTCTGTCCAATGCACTCAACATGTAAGATCACATCACACCCTCTTAACCCCAGCTCACATCCGCTACTAAGCCAAAATCATACTGCCAAATTCTAACTCGGCATGATTAGGAACCCAACTCACCACTAGGAAATGGCATAATTTCTAACTCGCCACTGGGACTTGATGTAAAAACCTAACTCGCCACTGGGACTTGACGTAAATATCCTAACTCGCCACTGGGACTTGACGTAAATATCCTAACTCGCCACTGGGACTTGACGTAAGAATCTAACTCGCCATGAGGACTTGCCGTAAATATCATAACTCGCCACTGGGACTTGGCGTAACAACCTAACTCGCCAATGGGACTTGTTGTATCATCTTCGTGGGGGGTAACTCGCTTTTTTAACTCGCTTTTTCCTAACTCGCCCTTTTTTAACTCGCCATGTACCTGTCCCCCGGATTTTGTAACAGTCGAGTCCTATTATTGATTTGATTGAGTATGCAGAAATTCAGAAAATTCTAGGATCAATTGTCTTGCTAGACATCGAAAAGGCATTTGAGAGTGTGTTGAGCACGGTTTTCTATTTGAGATTCGAAACCGATTCAAGTTTGGTGATAATTTTATTCAATTATTGAATTGAATAGAATTATTTTATAAAAAAAAAAAAAAAAAAAAGGGACTTGGCGTAAGAACCTAACTCGCCAATGGGACTTGTTGTATCATCTTCGTGGGGGTAACTCGCTTTTTAACTCGCTTTTTCCTAACTCGCCCTTTTTTAACTCGCCATGCTTACTGTCCCCAAAATACTATGGTATGTTCCAATATAATTAGGCAGTCAGTTACCTATTCCGTAATCGGTGGGGAACCGATCGACTGCATGAACGGTGTTGGGGGCTGTTTAGAGAGCAAACACATTCTACAGAAATCATCCAAGTAATTCAACATACTGATAATCCCAATGTCATTCCCGCCCAAATATGTTGTCGCAGCTATCTGCCTCGAAATTCTAAAACGGAATTGAAAAATATGATGGGTTGGTAGCTATAGCATGAGATACCTTGATAAATCATCTCACAAAATGAGGCAAGTTTTTGAGCACCTTTCAACGCCCCATGGAAACGCATGGAAACATAGACACGCCGCATGGCACCACATTTTGATTGATAAGATTTTTTTTCTCCACAACGAAAATATTTCCAGAAAATCAACAAGATGTACTTAGATTACTATTGATCAAAGAATTTGTGTATTTTTTACAAAGCAATTGATCGCTAACAGCTCTCGAAATGAAGACTAATATGAGCAATGCGTAAAGTGCCACCAAGAAACACAGCTTGCATGCCAAAACTTGAAATGGCAACTATAATGCAGTATGTGGTGCTTACGTGGCGGTTGCTGATGAGCTGTTTTGCCAGTGTGATGTAAGATGCCAAAATAGTTTGTATCTCAGTGAAAATATGAAGTAATACGATACTTTATAGCGAGTCTGATATGGCTTCGAGGTAGAATGCTTTTGTAGAATGAAGCATTTCAAAACCAAATGTAATTCCATTATAAATCACCCGAAATTTCACACTAGTTTGATTAGACCTGCCTTATAGCAGGTCCTCAAACTGCTTCTTGAAGAATTAATTAATTACATTAGGCAACGGTCATATTACACCAGGGGAATGCAGGATTTCACTTCTTTCGGCGAAAAATGTCGCATCCACCCGTCGCTTCCGTTTTTTGTTTAAAAAATCTGCATTCCCCTTGAAAGAGTTCATTTTCCTCTCGCCTTCTGATGAAAAAATCATATTCCACTCTTCTTCGCTTTACAATTGTCTTCGCTCCCTCATTCCTCATTTACCATGGCGTAAATATGACCCCCGCACTTAGTTAATTTAAAAAATTTCACGAGGGGGGGGAGGGGGGAGAGGGGGGGGATTTTTTAATTTTTGGAATAAAATTCTTAGGGGTTTAAGGCTAGCGATCTCGGACCCAGAGGCATTGGTGACATGTTAAAAAAATAGAGGTAGTTGGGTGAGAGACAGCCAAATTGCCCACATACATGTAAATAGGGGTTATTTGGACGAAAGATTGCTAAATTATCAAAAAAAAAAAAATGGTCATTTTTCAAAAACTAGGGGTATTTGGGTGACGATTTTCAAATTCTCTTCCCCCCCCCAAAAAATAGGGGTCTTGGGAGAGTGGTAAACCTTAAAAAAGATGGCTGTCCTTTGGTAGACAAGATGCTGAAAACGAGGGTCTTAACAGCCTTATATACATTTGCTCATTTTGACCAAAAAATATGTAAATTAGGTCATGACATATATTTTCAAATCTTTGTACAAAGTTCTGTTTGAACAGGTTTGAAGAACACAATGAAAACTACAGATTGATAGCTTGTAAACTTCCCACCAAATGCCAAACAAAAATTCATGAAAAATTTCAAATTATGGCCCACTTTTTGCAACATAGGGCAAATTAGGCCGATGCCACATTTGATACAACCCCTCTTCATATTTGTGTTGTAAAGCTTTGAAGGGGAAACCATAAAACATTCAGACTGATAGCTTGAAACTTCTCACAAAATTGCAAGAAAAAGAAAATAACAATCTTAAAATTTTGCACATTTTGGTTAAAATATGTCATTAGGTCAATTTAAGGGAGCAGTATTGGGCTAATTTGGTTCATAATTATGTTTGTTTATGCTTATAGAAAAAATCCGAAATTTCAGATTATTTTGTATTGTGATTTAAAAAAATAAAGTTTGCTCATTTTTGGTCAAAATATGTAATTGGGTAAAGGAAGGAACTATCGAATATAGATGCAAAATTCTGTGAGTGTTTAAGAGAAAAGTTGCAGAATGATATTGTGTACATTTCTCTTAAAGTACATTCTATATTAAGTAATAGTTGTTTTCCTTTTCATTGAAAAACACAAACAAAAACATTTTTCCTCAAAATGATTTTAAAAATAGTTGGGTAAAATGTGGAGTCAAAGGCTTGCAATATTAAGTAATCTTTAGGTACATAATCAGGAACATACCCTCAAAAAATCAAGTGTTTATACCTTTTATGTTAAGATTCTGACATATTTTTGTGAAAGATGACAGTTACCACGGCTTGCCATGGCAAAATAAAGAAAAAAAGACTTGACCTTTGACACCTTGGTCTCAAATGACTGTTATGTTCGAGTACAAAAAAATGAATAACTTTGCAACGGAGTGTCCGATTTTAAATATTCGACCTGTGTTCTGAATTTGCTGAAGAGTCGCTCTTTCACATACAATACATTTTAAATCCACGGATGCAGGACACGATTTTCACCTGAAATGCCTAATATAAGGGTACATACTCATTCTGCTAGCTGTTCGATTTGCTTTTCAATGTTGAAGCCTTGATAGGAAAACATAGATACCGGACCATCGCTTACCATGGTCTGTAAGAAGTATTGCTTCCAGACTGTGCCAGCCCCTCTGTAATGTGCAATTAATAACCCACCCATACATGT
Source organism: Ophioderma brevispina (assembly GCA_023653785.1). Lineage (NCBI taxonomy): Eukaryota > Metazoa > Echinodermata > Ophiuroidea > Amphilepidida > Ophiodermatidae > Ophioderma > Ophioderma brevispina. The sequence goes on from JAMKCH010019624.1 coordinate 89,499, forward strand.
AGGCAGAGATGATCATAATAGTAATGGACTGGGATCTTGGAGCAAGGCTCACACATGTTTTCCAATATGGCCAAATGTGTTGACATACGTAAAGATATCCTGAAAACCACATGACTTCACCCAGTTGTCTGCATATTTTGAATAGACCACAGGTTAGCGATGGTTGTTTGCATGTATCCCCATTCAGTGTAAATGTGTGAAAAACACAGTCTCCAGTGAGGCTCGAAGTTATGTGGCATTGTCCTGAAAACATTAGCCGTTACTTGTCAATTTTTGTCCTTTGAAAATTCCATTTACATCATCTCATATTAATACAGAAATTTCAAAACATTACCCCAATCATTATAAAAACATCGAAATAAAAACACTTCAGTTACAATAGGACTCCTTTCCAGGTTTTTGAGAACAGTGGTTCTATAGCCGGTCGCTAAGGCGAGACGGCAAATGCGAACGGAAAAAAACCTCTTTCCAGCAGACTTAGAAAAATAAGTGAGATGAACATTTCCCCATCAACTACATGGACAAGAGCGGTCACCGCCCCGTGTGGATCGTGGCACCTGGGTTTGGTGGGTGTGACTGGTGGTACTTGAAGCCGTTTGGGAATGCGGACCTGCAGGGGAATGGATAATTGGTAACGGATACAATGAATTAAAGAAGGGTCCTTTTACTTTTGTAATGATGGAATGGCTGGTATTCATTGTATTGTAAATGATAAATTAATGAATATACCTTTAACACTACCCTGGACCCATGAGAACTGATTAAAAGTGTGATGAATTGATAGCTGGCTCTTTATGCATATTTACACAGCTAATTGGTCTTTTTGTATCTTTGAATAGATATAATATATATATATATATATTTATCATTATATATATATATATGACTTTACACTTGCCTGGACGCATATGGGAGCTATGATTCACACTTTCATGGGCCAAGGGCAGCCATTTTAAAAAATGGGTGAATTTTTGGGTGATTTTTCAATGAGCGTACTACATGTTGTCTAGGATAATTTCCTCAAATGTGATATTTTGTGTTGTCAAATATATGATATTATCAATAAGGACAAGTTTGTATTTGAATATAAAAATGCAGTTAAAAAAAATATGCTCGCGGTCATTGGTACCGCTAGGTTCATCTGCGTCGCTGTTGTGAATGGGTCGAAGGGTGAAATGACGGTCACCAAGGTGCATGAGTTCACAAAGGTGAACATGAGGTCACCAAGGTGACATTGAGGTCAACCAATCACGTGGGGTCACATGAGATCACAAAGATCACACCGGTCACATAAGGACATTGAGGTCACCCAACATGCTCCCAACGCACCCACCCTGACACACCCGCCCTCCCTGTCGCACCCCACCGACCCCTCCCGACCCTTATTTGTGAATGGGCCAAAACAAAAGGTCATGTGAGGTCACCAAGTCACATTGAGGTCACCAAGGTCAATTGAGGTCACTAAGTCCATGTGATGTAAACATTGAGGTCCCAAGGTCACATGGGGTCACCAAGGTCAAACCCACCTGATCCCACCACGACGCACCCCACCCCGACGCACCCCACCCGCCACCACACAACATATCCCACCCCTCCCTGACGCACCCCCACTACCCCCCACCCGGCCCCCACACCCCCCCTGCCCCCTCCATATGATTCCCACAAGTTATGTGTTTTCATGTATCAAAGGGAATTTTGCATATCCGATTGTACCGTTTTTAGGACGATACAGCAATTTAGCATATGTAATTAGCTCCTCGTGCATACCTAAGCCGCATGTATCAGGAACTTTAAAATGGCAAGGAAGTGCACACCATAATGGTTTGTGCGAAGTGAAGGACTGTTACATGGGTCCGATGTCCCATGTAACAAATAAAGCGATTACGCGATTTTGCATATAAATTAGCTCTTTGCCTATGTAATTGCCCGACATATGCCCAACATTCTAATCAGGTCGAGAAACTCTTCAACCCGTTTCCACCAAGTTACCTCCTTATACGCCCTTACGAACTCCAGATAACTTGCACACAAGCCTTGCGGGAGAGGGTTAACATTTTGACCGGCCAAAGGTCAAAATGAGGTCACCCAAGGGCATATGATGGTCACCAACATGTCACCCAACCTGCCCTCTCCCTTTCTAGCCAAGTACCTCACGTAGACCTACGAATCATGGAAAAGTCTAACTCCAATTTGTTGATTGCCCACAACCATGACACCGTATAAAATTAGAAGCCCAATCCAGTGCATGCGATCCACGAGATGTCGATGATATCAAAATGAATCGTGCTAGTCTGGCTCCTACGGGGGCATATTTTATATCCAGCGATTTTGATTCAATGCTAAATCACTGCGTCTAAAATCGCCTCCGGCGTCAATAAGCTTCACTAGAATGGTCCTGAAAAAGAGGTTTATTGCAATTCACTTTCGTCACTTCGGCCCCACGACGCCATTTTTTTTCGCATCAGATTCAGCGTTTCTCTTCTATGTTTAGCTATTTGGGACGCAAAACAGGCGCAATCACTTGTTTGGACTTTCTACAATGCCCATCTATGCCACTGATTTTCAAGGAACTTAGCATCATTATTGACGAGGTAATTTAGGGGGGTGGGACATCAGGAATTCTAAAATTTCTATATAAAAAAAAAACACCACGGCTCTTCCATTGACTACATTACACCCGCTTATGCTAACCGAAGAATTGCCCCGCGGTATAGGCGAGCTCTCGGGGGGGGAGTAACGGTGAATATCTGAATCTACTTGGAAAGTAGGATTTCGTAGAAAGAACACGACATATTTGGTTTAAGAACACACCATATTTGGGAAAGAACACACCATATATGAATTATGGGGGCATTTGGCTATTTATCACTGCAAAAATGATGGTTTTTGAACATTTTTTTTAATTAATCGTATTGGGTTTCCCTGGGTTTCCATTGAAGTGCTGGCTCGTGAGCCAACATCGAAGCCTGACAAGAGATCGGTATTACTTTAAAATAGCGAAAATGTGGCTACCAGCAGAAATGTGTCTACCAGCTGAGCTCGAAGCGTTTGTAGGATTCGCGGAACGTTCGTTCCACAAATCCAAAAAGCTTGATTGCATGATAAAATGCAGAGTTCCACAAGGGAACCACCTATACGCAACCCACCCACGTGGCGCCATGGCTGCTACACAGCCATTCTATCCCATCTATCTTTACCTCTCCCCTTGGCACCCCCCCCCCCCATATCCTGTCAAAGGTTGGAGCTGCCCTACAAATATGACCCCTACAAAAAACACTAACAGTTAACTAACATGCCAAAATGAATCCCTGCCATGTTTGATTAAAAAGATAAATTACCATGACAGTACATTTATTTTTTATAGAGATGGCATTTTGGTTAATGAGATCGACCTGAAATACTCAATGCGAGCTTCAGCTTTTGACCTTACCTATGACAAAACCATTTCCCAAGTAATGATCAAATAATGCTAGAAAATATGTCATGGCCAAAAACACAGGTGTAGAAGCAAGAGGTGATGAGTGATAGGCAGTCATTAAAATTTCAAACAAGTTCGATTTTGCTCTTGCTATAGTCCACAAAAGTGTTTTTATACAAACGTTACCACACAATATATCAAAAGAAAACTACCTCGAGGATTAAAATTTCATATCAATATACCAGAATTTTTTTCTTGCGCAAAGGTAATTTTTATAAGGACCCTTCAAATGACATTCTGTTATAAGACCATCATTCAGATGAATAGGCCATATCAGTACAGAAAGCACCGAAAAAATCCCGGACATGTCAAATAACCTTATGGATACATTAGGTACTCAGTCATACATTGCAAAATAAGAACAAACCACCCTGGAAAACATACATCATAATCCTATGGCGGATTCATCAATATCTCAGTAGGAAAAATTTCATGTGGAATCCGACATGCCACTTTAATGTGAGCAGGAAATTGCATCTATAACAATAGCCCCATAGAGGCTGTATAATTTCAGTAGTACGTATAAATATTGGAGCCTTTTTTAGATAGAGCATGGTAATGGGAAAGAAAGTCAGCTTAAAAATTTTGCAGATGAGGTTTCTAGTGAAATCTCAGGTTTGGTGGGGCGAGTAGTTGATGGTGATGGCCTTACATACTAGAACCCATCTGATACCTGTACACAGGATAGCCTTCCGGTAGTTAAGCAAATACTAGGACGCATCACCAGGTTCACGGTTCCGGGTTTAATGGTTCCTTTGGACTTGAATGACCCCCGTGACCTTGTTGTGACCTCTAAAAATTTCGGCAATCAACAATCGACCCCACCCACCAAGTTTCGTCTGGCTACACTTAAGTTTACCTCCTTTGACCATGAATAACCCGATGACCTTGTCATGACCTTGTCATGACCTTTAAGATTTTCGTCATCAACAATCAACCCCACCCTCCAAGTTTCATGTCCATACACCAATGCTTATCTCCTTTGACCTTGAATGACCCCAGATGACCTTTGATCCACTAACCAATACAAACTCGGGCTTCGGACAGTCAAGGGGCACCCACCCACCAAGTTTCAGGAACGTGCGACCCTCGGTCTCCGAGAAAATAGACACGGTCAGACAGACAGACACACAGACAGATAGACCACCGGTATTACTATATCGATATGATAAAACTGCAGAAATACAAGAAACGACGTTGGGATTGTATGGTACAACCTTTAAGGTAAACATTCTGAATGATGATGTACAACATGCACTGCTGCATTCAAGCCCATTGTTCTGCCAATGAGTTGTGACATTATCAGCAATTCCAAATTTTGCTTACAGTCGCTAATTTTCTATATGAGGAGTTTAATAGACAGTAACTCACTGGCTGGTGTTCTAATTTCCTGGTCATTTCTGATATTTAACCACTTTATTGGATTAAAAACATATAACATAGGTAATTAAATACACACATTTTTCCAGATGATATCATGTCTGAATACAAAGCCGGGTAACTATGAATGATTTATGTTGCTAGAATTTGAGTTTGGTGAATGCGCCAAATTCGGCAGTTATCTTTAAATTTGATCAAGGGTACACACCACCATTAGAGTGGACACAGCCTATATATCGTCTGAAGTTTATCACAACTGCAGTACCCCTTTTGTGTATAATTGTGAGATATTCTTAGTAATTCTGTGATTTTGTTGAATGTGCACTGATAACTTTGAAAAGAAAATATCAAAATTTGAATGAAATCTAAGTGTGATCGGAACATGGACCTGTAATTAATCATTCAGTAGACATGAATACTGTAATTTCATTGGTTGATAGCCTTTTGGGGTATTTCCGTATTAATCGGCTCTCCTGAGTAATATATCTCGTATCATATAGCGCTATATCAGTATCACACGCGCTTACTCGGTTTACATAAAGAGAGACGGCCCAAGCGTAATCTAGTATCTGCGTAAGCGCCATGCGATTAACTGCGTGCAACTGCAAGCGTGTGCGCGCTGTTCTTGCCTCCATAAGAACTAAGTGGAAAGGCAGGGGTAAAAAGTTGAGCATTAGGCTAGGCCTAAGGATTTAAATAAAAGAATTAAATGAGGCTCAGCTTGTTTTAATAATATTGTTAGTAAATCCATGTCTACTGAATGATAAATTTGTTACCCCCTGTTTGTTCTTATGCAATACGAAAAATATCAATGGTTTTGGTGCCATACCACACTCGACTTGTGGCCTCGTGTGGTATGGCACCAGAACCAGTGATATTTTTCGTATTGTATGAACAAACAGGGATAACTAATAGTATTTTAAGTGTATGTAGTCAGAAGCAGTACAACACATCAGATTTATATTCTCTTTTGATGAATTTACCTTACAACCGAATTTATTCATGATGAGAATAATTGGGAAGAAACTATGATACCAACAAGAGCTACAGGACTTCTCATGCCAGGTTTTATTCTAATTGCTTGTAAAGGCAACCAGAATTTAACCCTTCATGAAAATCGCTACGCGTATGCGTAAGCGAAACAGGCCAGCCATGACCAGTAACTGTAATGACGTATTAAGTCTGCTAAGGGACTACTTCATGCAGCATGCATGTATGTGAACTTGAATGGTGTTTCCAGGTTTCACCTATTGGGACATTTTTTTCGAATCTAACAAGAAACTGAATGTCTACTTCCCTCAGACAATCGGAAATTGGCTTCCCATCAATTCTCCTCGTAATGTTGATTCAATAGGTCGGACATGGAGCAAGGACATAAGGCAGGCATGTGTGTTCATATACAATGTCTTTTTGTGTGTGTTAGGGAATGGGAGATTCTCTTGCTCCTCACTTGAAAAACAAGTTCTCACACCAATGAAATAGGCCAAAATGCTTATACGTCACGGACATCCGGGTTGTATTAGCAGATTCTTTAACCAAATTGCATTTCTTGAGTAAGTTGGGACACATTCACTAGCTCCCAGCAATGCAGATGGTATCAAATGCGCTTAAAGGTTGCATGTTCCGATTATCTTTGTGACGCCGCCCGTTTACCGGAAGTAGTACGATTTTGATATCATAAGAAAGGGTTTATTTTTCGCACGGTCGGAGACCGTGCTTTGCTATGGTTTTCAACCGGAAATATCTTCATGAATTTTTTCCCATAGGATTGCAATGGACAAACGAAAACTGGGTCCTTTCTAGAAGTTTAGATTAGGAAACGTGTGATTTAGTTTCGATGAAAAGATTTGTATTTTAGATCCGTATAGGTAAAGATAAAAGTCGCGAATTTGCATTGTAGTTATTGTCTTCAAGATTTTCAAGAGTTGACGCCTGTTTACCAAATCATGAACATCTACATTATAGTTTTTTTGCATGCGAAAACTCTGTACAAATCCGAATAGGTTTCTTTTCACCTTCGACGTACGGCGTATTAATCCACTTGACTAGTTATAGAGGGTGTGAAAACAACTTAGGCTAAGGACTACATTATCGTATGACCTCTCGTTGTAGACATTTTATTCGTGCTCTGGTAAGCTTGACCTCGCTGACTATTCGCTGGTTCCCTCTAACTCTTTTGCACGTACATATAACCAGGCCCCGTAGCCAGGATTTTAATTTGGGGGGGTGCGGATTTGCCGTTAAAGTGACCTTTTTTGTCGAGAACCTTTTTTTCGGGGGGGGGTGGTGCTTACGGAGCACTGGAAACATCATCGCGTTAACAAAACCACTATAATTATAGTAGTAATACTTGCAACCACTGTAAGCTCACTGTATTGACCAGTAATAGTCGGGTAACAACAACCCTTACAATAACACACACCAATTTTAAACACACAAATCGGACCTTCGACCATTGCAAAGCGCGACCTATACAGGATAAGCGGACCTTTGTCCTTTTTGGGGGGGTGCGTCACACCCCTGTCCCCCCCTGCTTACGGCCCTGTATTAAAACCATCGAATTCTAACTATCTGCAAAGCGCTATGATCGGCAGGTACCATTCTAAGCCAACATGGTGGTACGGTATACACTAATTAACTACAGCAAACATAGGCAAACACTTCCGATTAACGTGTTACGCAAAGTCAATTTCTTTGTGTCAATAGGACATAAAAAGTCCTTGATAAAATACAAACACACTGAAGTCAAGTGATGCCACCAAACAAAGTAATAGGAGTTGTGTATTAAATAATCTTGAAGACCAAAGTCCTGACATGAAATTACATAAATGTTCACATGAGAGAGTGTACGTAATCTTACCTGTCCTTAGCGGATCAGGTATCGGATATGTGTAGGCCGAGCTTCATTTTAGTCATTTTTAACTCAAAAATTAAAAAATAAAGACACCAACGGAAAAACACTAGGCTAGATAAGAATCATCTTATTTGTATTTTTTAAGCATTTTTATTTCAGGTTTCTTGCATTGTTACTCTATTGTTTTACATTAAGGGTGACATGCAACTTGAAATGCGGTGTACATAAATTCGTGCAATTCGTAATCCGTACTTATCTATCACACACACACACACACCTGTAAATTATCAAACAGTGCAATTTACAGCAAATACTGTAAAATGAAAAGAAAATTACAGGATGGTATTTCTTTCCCATCAGCCCCTCGAAAATCCGGATCGTTCGGACATCTTAACAGGACTAATCTTACCTCCTATCCTCTGCCAATATCAGCCCCGGACTATCAGCTATGTATTGTGTACGAAGGGGTGTTTTTTTCATTTGGCCATCTTTACTACAAAATAATCATAGAAAAATACATTATAGATAAAAACACAGCAGTGGTAAAAAGTAAAATCACCTCAAAGTTGTAATTTTAGGCATTAGGCCATGTTCCTGATTTTTGCAACATACTGCGAACCAGACCCCTACTCTCTTAAATGGAAAATTGAGGTGAGAAAAATTTCCCAAATTAATATTGAGAAATCAGTTCTTAAAAGCCCTTAAAAGATCTAAATTCAAACAAATTCCACTGAATTTTCATTGGAAATTTTAGACTTTCCCTCACTCCATCTTTAGATTGATTTTCATCTTGCTTATAAGAAGTACGCAGGGGAAATTCCACCAAAGGGCCGAAAAGGTTCCACTTATTGCTTGATTTGTGGATGAAGAGTCAAAAATGAGAAAAGTTGACAAGAAAGCCCAGTTAGACCCTACTCTCCTTAAATGAACGATTGAGTGAGGAACAATCCAAATTAAGATGAAGCAAATCAGTCCTTAAAGCCCTTAAAGATCGAAAATTCAACCAAATTCTCATGAATTTTCCAATGTGGATTTTTAGACTTTTTCCCTCAACTCCCTCCTTTTAGATTGATTTTTCAATCTTTGCTTATAAGAGAGTACGCAGGGGAAAATTCCACAAAGGGCCAAAGTCCACTTTTTATTTGGGTGGATGAAGGTCAAAAATGTGAGAAATGTGACAAGCAATCCATTTAGGGTGATATATGTTCAAAAAGGACCGGGGGTGGATTCACTTAGACGCAAAAAGATCCACTTTTCGAGGTCCCGCGCCCTCCCCCTCCAAAAAATATTCCCTGCGTATGGCCTGCCTCGAGTGAAGAGTAGGCCTATATTTACAATTAGACCTTATTATTATCTCATTACAATTTATTGTTTGAATCATGCAGCCCTGGCACTAGCCAGTTACGTCTGTAGGCAGCATTGTGGGTTCGGAGGGGGCAAAAACGCGTCAGGGAACGTCACCGACCAATGAAAAAAATCGCCCCGATTGAGGGTAGCGTCCAAAACGGCTCATTTTGCCTCAAGTTTTCCATTTTGCTGCAATTTTCTTCCAAGGGAGTATCCCTGCACCAACCCGCACTTGCCCCCATATTTGACTAGATACCATTTAGTGTACACTTTTCTCCGACCCCAAGCGACGCAACTGATTGGGTCCTTTGGGAGTGTGAGTTCTTTGGCTGGCCCATGTTGGCAGTAAATACTCCTGGCTCATTTCGCTAATGTTGGGGAAATCTGAATAGCTCCTGACTAACACGTTAAGCCTATTGAGGCATAGTGGATTGTGAGTTTGTGACAGCGAAAAAGCAATAGGCCCTAAAGGAAGATTGCTTGAGAAAATATTGTAATGTCGATGAGTTTGCTTGATGTGAATAGGGATCAACCCGTTTATTGAACCCATCCCACTCAAATCATCTAGCGGTTCAATATTGCATAATGTTTCACCTGCTTCATAGCTCATGTGAGAAAGGGCCCTAAAATCTTGAATCTCTTTATTTAACACATGTGAGCATATAAAGACAAAAATGAGAAAGGCCTTGGAGAAATATTGTAATGTCTCTGAAATATTGCGTTAATGGAAGAGTGATCAACCCGTTTAGTGACCCGCTCCCATGTTCAATCAGCTAGCGGAATTCGCAGTCACCAATGTTACTGTGGCAACGTGTAAACTTGGAGAACGATCGACAATGGTGGTTGTGCACTTTGTGACGGTAATATTATAGCAATATGCGACTGTAGACCAATTTCCAATTAAAGGGAGCACTTTTGTGATCCGCAATCTCCATCCCCCGACTCGCCATCATTAGTTCAGCATCAATCCTGGTTTCCAGTAACTGTGAGCCTATGTGAATTTGTGATGAATTTCAACATTTTAAAAAAATAATTTCTCCAGTTGTATTTAAAATTTAAATTAAAACATCCTATTCAGAAGTGATAGAGTTGGTTTTTGCTTGCTAATCGTGTTTTAAAAAGTGTAATTTTGATTTGGATCGAGAAATGAAAGTTGTTTTTCTCCCCATTGTGACTTTTGTGCGCTCCTCAATGGTACAAATTTCGGCAACATTTGATATTTTTGGTAGCAATGGTCTGGGCCCCTTTAATGCAATATATTTTTTATTTTATTTAAATCTAGTATGTGTAAGGTTTTTAATATGACTGTTTATAACATCTTATAACCGCCACAAACATATTCATTAACGCTTGAACCGGGCAACTTCCTTTTTAAGGAATTTTTAAATTCTTGTCTCATTGCGTCCTGAATTGAGCCCTCAAATCCCATTCATTCCCCCAGATATAAACCCCCACGAGAGCACAATGAGCACAGGAACCCCCTTGTATGTGAAACTGGATTCTCTCTTGAGTCGCAATGCCTGAACACCTAAGACCACTTATTGTTGCAGACATTTTTTTGAAATAAGATATTCAAGATGGACATAAAAATCTTTGGCAAATAAATGTAGTGTAGTACGAAGGTACTTGATGTCCAACATGAAACCCGAGGGTGCTTCTTCTTCAATGTGTGCAAAAAATACATTTCCTGTCATACTTATTTTGAAAATTACATAATTGCCCTCTTTACTCAATTATAATCTTAACCATTTTCAGAAATCATATAATGCTCCTTTAATTGGGAATGATTTGGTAAATGAAGGAATGCCTTTTAATTGTTAAATGGAGGAATATCTTTTAATAATTAGAAATTGATGAAGGTCCCTTTTCATGGTAAATGAAGAATGGCCCTTTAATTGGTAAGAAGGAATGGCACTTTTATTTGAAATAAATTTGCCTTACCCTTTCTCAAGTAAATGAGGAAGGCCTTTGGCAAATGGAGAATAGCCATTAATTGGTAACTGAGAAAGGGCCTGAATGGCCCTTGAATTGGTAAATGGAGGAATGGCCCCTTTAATTGGTAAGGGGTTTTGTGAATTCCCTTTTCAATTTGTAAATTTGATTAATGGATTTTTTTAATTTGTAATTGATGAATGGATAGCCCTTTAAAAAAAGGTAAAGATTGAGGAATGGCCTTTATAGATACAAGGCGGTCACCCGGCTTTCGCGATCATCCCAACAAAGAACTCCCAAAAGCATACTCAATCAACATATAACTCTAAAAACAACTCATCATTGGTGAACTCCATCCATACTCCCAAAACCAAAAAAAAAACTCTAAAGCAATAACTCATCAATGAATGCCACAACTCACAAAAAACCTCTAAAAATTCTGAATTGGTTGATGAACTCCAGTCATAACTCAACCCAAAATACTTTAACAACAGAACTCATCAAGGAACCCCATTCATACCTCACAACCAATAACTCTAACACTCATTGATGGGCTCCATTTATAATTAACTTATAAAAAACATAACTCATCAATAACTCAATCCATAACCGCCAAAACACAAAAACCCTCTAAACTAACTACAATGAACTCCATAACTTTTTGAAAATGGCCTATGCCTCTCTCTTTTCCATGTGAGGGTGTTTTTCCTCCATGATGTAACAGTACATTCCCATAAAAAAAATCAACAATTTTTTTTTTTCAAAAAAGATTACCTCACGCAACAATAACTCTAAAACAACTCATTATGAACTTCATCCAATATCCAACCCCACATAACAAAAACTCTGAAATATAACTCATTGAACTCTATTAATTAACTTGCATAAGGCCCCTCTATTTTGTCACTTAACCCTTGAGGGCGGTCTTCCTCAAATTGCGAAAATCCATTCCCTTTAACGAGAGCATCAACGATGCATGTAACCCTTATGATCCAGCAGATATAGACAGCCGTGGTTCTCAAAAATTTAAAGTGTCTCTTTGGCAATTACAAATATAGTTGTGACAATGATACACCTTCACAGGCACGTCCCTTAGCCTTTCAAGTCGGTTGTTTTCTGTTAAATTGTTTGTTGTAATCTCAATATGTTGAGTGATACAAATGAGTCGGCGTGGAAGGTTAACTTTTGTGAACCCTCCATGAACTTAATGAGATATCTCTCCACAGTAGGTTCACTGTAATATAGTCCATTTCATTGAATTTTTCATGTTACAGAAAATCGTGAAAATCGGTTTTTGTAAATGAATAGCCAACAGAATTTGCCTTGTAAAATGGTTAACACCCGGGGGGGGGGGGACTGACAGGTTAAAGAGGTCCGTGTATGTGGGCCCTTAAGACCCAGTTTTCAGCTGTCTCTCCAGCCGTTTCTAAGCTCCCCAGTTGCAGCATAATTCATTCTTAAGGGTCCCCTTTTCAGAAATTTGAGCCTCAAAAGCTGAATTTTTAGCCAAATTTCAGCGCCCAAGCCTGCAAATCGCAAACATTCATTCCGAACCCCTACTTTTGGAGACAAAATTGGTTCCCAAGCCCCGCACATCCCTACCTGATAAAAAGTTGAGTGCCCCCCCTCCCCCGGGGGTAAAACATGGTCCTACATGCCGACATCCACGTTGGGTACAAAAAAACATTCACAGTTTCAATTGCACTTGTCTCCAGAACAAGGAAAAAATCAAATAGTTAGTAGAAATTAATATGTTTTCTTACTTATTGACAAAAAAGTGTGGAAAAGCAAGTGACTTTCCTATTATATGCCTCTCACTTGTCGTTTACAAAATCTTATTGCCACATCAAAGAAATAAATAATTTTAATAGTCTAATGCCTGATCATAGTTTTTGTGACAGATATAACGCGTATTTCCTATTTGTTATATTTATATGGTTTTCAAAACAATTATGTATAGGTTTCTTGCATATACAAATGTTTGTTTAGGAAAGGTAGGCCCTACATCCTTTTCTGACTAAAGCATTGTTCAGCTTAATCCAATCCCACAACTGAGATCCTAAGAAGATGAAAATGACTTGAAATATATAATAACCACTGCTATTTGAAAGCTAAAAGTTTAAACCAAGTATTAGTGGTAGGAGCAGAACCCAGGTCAAACATCAACGGTTACCCCCACTACACGAAAAAGGTTGGGACCCCTTCGGTGTTAGTGTAATGGAACCCTCTATATCACCGTTAGGTAGGTAGTGCTCTCAAATTGTGGTGTCCTTTTCAATAGGGGCCAATTTTTACACAGGGGTCAAACTTTTAAAATGCCCCCCCAATCATGTTGAAATGTATTCCATATTGTTCCGTCTAGTCCATAAGGATTCAAAAATGTATAGTTTGTAACCTACTAGAACCAATTTGTTTGGAGTTATAGGCTAAATGGCTAAAAGAGGTAAAAAAGGTCAATTTCTATTTGTACAGGGGTCAAAATGCGGAGTTGCTCCAATTTTGTTGACAAATGATAGAAGTGGTTCATTTAGTTTTAATGATCAAAATAAGGAATAGTTTGTAACCATCTGCAATCAATAGTTACCATGTTATGATCAAAAGAGGTCATAGTCAACATACCCAATTGTATGGTTGACCTTCTTGACCCTTATCTCCGTAAGTAAGCAGTTAATATACAAACATACCTTTTATGACGGGCTCTTACCCAAAAAAACCCCCCCCCCCCAAAAAAAACCCCCAAACCCCCCCCCAAAAAAAGGGACCCCCCCCCCCCCCCCCCCACCCCCCCCCCCCCCAAAAAGAAGAAAAACCCCCCCCCCAAAAGAACCCCCAACAAGGCATAACTTGGACGTATTTAAATATATCAGATAACTTTTCAATGTTGACCCCCCCCCCAAAAAAAACAGCGCCCCCCCCAGACCCCCCCCCCCCCCCCCCCCCCCCTGGACAAGCGGAGAGGGGACCGTTGTTAACCCATTTGTACCGGATTACTCAAAACCAATGGCGGCGGTGGTACAAACTATACATTTTTGGAATCCTTCTTGATTAGAGACAAGATGGCACGCATGTAAACATGAGGGGGCATGTTTAAGGTTGACCCCTGTGGAAACTTAATTGGCCCCTATTGAGAAAAGTGAGTACCCACATTCCGAGTACTACCTACCAAGCATTGATGAAGAGGGGTCCATTCTAAATACCCAAAGGTGTCAAAACCTTTTCTGTAATGGGTGGTAAACGACCTCCGTAACGAAGGACCCTAGGATATTCTGCTCCTCCTCTAATAGGTAAGTCCCATGGTCAAGTGATACTGAAAGTTTTACTCTGAAATTGAAGATATTTGTCCCAGGTTTACTATAACCCCTATCAATCGCCAGTCCAAATCAGGGACAACCTTAATGTGAATTGGAGAGGGCTAATTGAAGTTATAATATAACTATCATTTAGCTAGAGAACATATGAAATTTACTGCCAAGTTATACATCTAATGGAATTGTCCCTCTCTCAGAGCAATGTACTGTAAATTTGAATTAGCAAGCATAAAAATGCTGTTTTGTATGGTTAACCATCAATATTGAATAGGGCTTTTGTAATACTTCTTTTGCTTTCTACCATCAATCCTCACACGTTTGTTCCCACATTACTTGATGGGGCTTGTTTTTATGCAAGTGCCAGGTTTCTCATATCAAGTAGATGAACACAATATACAGAAATCGTAACAAGCACCGTTAAGAACTACTTCCATGGACAGACTTTACATGAAACTCTACGAGAAAATGGTTTTGGTCCTAATATCTGAGCAACTTTGTCATTCCAAATTTAATGGCATTAGTTGCTTTTAAAGGTGTGTGACATGATCGACAACCTTCTCCCCCCCCCCCACTGTACTCCAATCAAAGTGAGATTTTTTGGTATCATAAAAAAAATCTATTTTTTCCCCATTACTGCAGTGAAATTTTAAGTCTGAAAAAGTTTTTTGCAATTGAATATAATGTGAGTGTTAATATAGTTGGCCAATTTAAAAAAGAAAAACAAAAAGTAAATGGTCTGGTCCACTGTTTTACTTTGTCATTTTGTTGTGTTTTTATTTTTTTTCAGCATTTCTTTTTGAAGTTCAGGATGAATAGTTTGTTCCATTCTTACGGCTATGATAAAGAAGCTCCTCCCTGTCCTCTGACAACATTTTGTTTGTTTTCGCCACAATCAAATCTTGAGACACAAACACGAGGGTGAAATAAGCTTAAAAATACCAACTTCAAGGACCTGGATTAATTTTGTTTATTATCGCACACATTTTTTTGTAAAAATTGAATTTGTACGTGGTGGACGTGACTGTCATTGCATGAAGGGCTGGGTATTCGCCTGATGATATTATATACTCTACACAATAGTGTCTCATGCACATAACTAACTGAAACAAAAAAACAAATCTTATACACTTTAATTCTGCAAGCATTTTATTATTTTGCAACCATCTTCAATAGGAATGGACTAGAAAAAAAAAAATTGCCAAAGGAGGTAGTACTTAATGACACACCAACACTATTGGTGTCATTTTAGTGTCACACAAATACTTTATTATTGTCATTCACTTTACCCATATACACTGTTTATTCATATACACTTGTAAGTATTATCTGACTTGAGGTATGGAATTCAGCTTTGTAACAGGGAAGTTTTAACCGATTAAATCGGTCTTTTTAAACGTTAAGAATAATTTTTTTGTTGTTTTAGTTGTTTTTTTTTATTTTTTTTTTTTATTTTTTTTTTTTTATTTTTTTTTTTTTTTTTATTGTTTTTTTTATCTTCATTTTTTGTTTTGTTTTTCTTGTTGTTTATTTTGTGTTTTTTTTTATGTTTTTTTACAAGTTTTTTAATTTTTTTTTTGTTTTTTAAGGCTATTTTTTTTGAGCTTTGTGAAGACGTTTGGTTTTTTAGTTGTAGTTTTTTCATAAATTTTTGGTCGTGGATTATTGATGGTGTTTTTGTTTAGTTTGTTGTTATGTGCTGTTTTGTTTTTTTATTGTTTGGCTTGTGGTGTTTTGTTTCTTGGGTTGGATATTTTATTATTTAGGTGTGGGGGGGGGGAAGGAACGAAGGGTGTGGGGAAGGACGGGGGGAGTGAAATCAAGGGTGGAGGAGGGTGGCGGGGAGGAGTGGGGGAGTTTAGGGGTTGTGTTATGGGGTGGGGGGGGTGGTGGTTCTGGTAAAAGGGGGAGGGGGATATAGAGGGGTGCGGGGCTGTATGTCAATAATTGATACCCACATTTTTTCGCAAATCAACGCCTCTCGCAAATGGGCCAAATAATCGTGGACAATTGCATTGTTTATCAGTATTTGAGGCAATTTGTCTCTAATCTGAATACCCCACACTTAATTTTCTGCAAATCAACGCCTCCGCAAAATTTGCAGCAATAATTGCAATGCAATTGCATTGTTTTATCCCGGTAATTTGTAGCAATTTGTCCTCTAATCTATACACTAAATGAGACAAGTACTCATATAAATTTCTAATTTTCAAATGACTTTACAGAGGTAATTAACACAGTTACAAGATCTGCTAGTTAGATCACTCACCTAATTAGCGTTAAATCTACCCGCCATCACCTGACAAGATAATCCTTAAATTAAGTCATCGCTATGGCAACACAAAATTTTAAAATGCCAGATTCATCTTTTCCTATGTCGGGCAAGGTCTGTAATTAAGAAATAGAGCAAGCGATCTATGTTTAATAAGTTAAGGTGTCCGAGGCAGTACCACATTTGAATAACGGGTGAGGCAATAATGGGCGAAAAAGCTGAAATAGATAAAAATTCTATTAATTTTAGTACAAAATATGTTGCTGTTTGCTTTTTGTTGAGTGCTAAACACATATCCATGTCTAAATTACTGCGCTTAAAAGCAGCAATTAAATACCCACACCATATTGTTCAATGAACACAGTCGCAGCCTACTACAGTCAAATGATTGTCTTTCATGTGACATGTTTTTAACCAATCATAACACTTTATTCTTGAAACAGCTAAGGAAAGAAAATAGAAGTGGGCAGGGCACATTTGTAGACGGTCAGACAACAGCAGTCACAACTTGGAGACCTATGATGGGCAACAGAAACAGGGGAAGACAGTGCAAAAGATGGAGGGATGAACTTGATAGTTACTGGGGAACAATGAATTGGTTCAATAAAGCTAGTGATAGAGTGGCGTGGCAGAGTCATACTGAGGCTTTCGTCCAGCAGTGGACTGATGACAGCTGATGATGATGAACACTTTATTATTGATAATGTATTGGTATCAGTATCATTTTAACTCTAATTCCAGGACTGAGTCTGTCTAAGAAGGACCCTTTTATTTTTGGAACGTTGAAATGATTGAAATGAAATATAAACATCTTTAAATAATAAGTATCTTTCTGTAGTTTTCTTTTCATGTTTTCAGCAATAAAAAATAACATAATAGAAAAGCAAAATTTAGAGGCCCTTCATAAACTTTTAAGCCATGAAGCCATGGGTGAATAATGGGCCTCGGAGTTTAAAATGATTGGAATATTTCTTAATTCCATTAAGTACACCTTTTTTACCATATTCAGAATCAGCATGAAAAATACTTTCAAATGAGTCCAAACAAGCCATCTCCAAAGCCACTTTGCAAGTGTTCCATATTTCCCTCCTGTAAAGTTCTACATGCAACAAATTCTTTTTTATTTCTTGCCTACAAGGCTATTAGGGTTTTGTTAGGATAAGGCCATAAATAAACAAAATTTGTTTCGTGTAGAATTGTAAAGAGGTATATAGGAACTCTTTCCACCACTTTATATGTTATAACCTATACAGAATCTATACCTGCCAAGACAGGGTTAACATATTTTTTCCCTAATAGCATAAGTCACAAGTCACTCTTCATCAGGCCCACAAGATGAACTCAGGCTACAATCAAATTCAACTACTCGATGTCATCTGGGCAAATAAAACAAATCTTTTTTACATGGTCGCACAGACTTCAGTCCCCAAGCAAAAAAACCTGTCTAACTACTATACGACTCCATGGTTTCTTGAATGTGTTTGCATTAGTACTTGAGAGGGACATGCACACATCATAAGGAACAAGACATTGCACCCAATACAGGCCTTACTGTTTAAGAATTGACCACTTTAAGAATTATGTAACTGGCATCATCCTCAGCATGTTGAGTGTCCAAGTGGAATAATGCAATGATCACACTGGTGTTTACCCCCCCCCCCACACACACACACCACTGACTGATTTGATTGGCCAATCAGAGACATGGTAAGAAAACCTTGAAGATGAATACAGATTGAGATAGAAGGTCAACCTTGATTGGTTACTCAGAATCATTACATTTCATAATGAGCCAATCAGCAATGCTGTAAGAAACTTGGTGGTAGACCTCAGAGGGTTAAAGGTGCAACGAGAGATTTTTGAGGCACCCAAATATTGTGTCATAATAGTAATTTCCTATAGATTAGACACTCAATAAATTTCTTACATTGTATTTGACTACAGAAATATCTTAAAAGAGAGGAAAAAGGTGATTTTGATTTGCTTATACTTCAATATAAAACATACCGTGTTGTTCCTAATAAACGCCCCTGCTCTAATAAACGCCCCCCCCCTTACGATTTTTGGATAAAACAATTCAAGAAAATGAGTTAAGCTCACCTAAATCACATGATTTAATGGCCAGGACTGTCGTAATCCATATCATAATCGCTGTTGTCATCAATACTTTCTACAAAGTACAAAGTGATGTTCGTGGATTTCATGTGTATAACGACGCGACATCTGGACCCCCAGTAATCTTTTATAAGCTGTGTAAGCCTGTAAAGTGATTTTTGTGGGCTTTTTGACTGTAATAAACGCCCCCTCTTTTGAAAAATGCACCGCCCCCGGGGCGTTTATTAGGAACAATATGGTAGGCTGAATTTTGTATTTGCTCCTATACGAAATTAGACAATTTTCCATTTTTGTACCAAAGAAACATTTCTCAGCTTTAAAATCCTTTCAGATGGGGATTTTTGATGGAAAGCTTTACATCAGGGCAAAAATCAGTGCTTTTTTTTTTTTTAGGTACACCTGATGTGAAATCTCTCGTTGCACCTTTAATGAGAGTTTTACTGCATTGCTACACAAATTAAACCATCATAACCAAAAGACTTTTTCAAAATGAAGTAAACCGGATATGACGATCCTGATAAGCGTCCTAATGGGCCATCACATGCTTTGGTGAGGGCATCACTAATGTGTATTTCCCCTTTGCGTAATGCAAATTAATGGCTAATGATTGTGAATGCACGCTAGCATATTGGACCACTCGCATACATTGTATTTTGCTCCAAATGTTTCCGATGTTCATTTGAAAAGGTCTAATCCACAGAAGATGGTGTCCAAGCCAAGTTCAATATAGCAACTCATTCAAATTAATCAAATAGATCATAGCAATAGAGCCTGCAAACCACAAACCGATTTGGGTGCTTTGATGTGGGTCGGTCATGAGTGTTACGATTTCGTTCTCATCCATTATTCATAATGAAAAATAACACTTACATGTACAGTGAAGTTGATTCTTCATCTCTAATGGTTTTGGAATAAGATGATAATGCTTGACAACATTATACAAGATTTTTTTGTCAAGATTTCGGGTTTGCATGTTAAACCAATGACGTCGTCTAAATTTTGGATTTCTTGGCCGCCACAGCCTAAATGCCAGATCTTTTGATTTCGGTACGTACAGGATCTGCAAGGCCAACACCAAATTAATTTTCCTAGTGTTACGCTAACACCCATTAGTAGTAGTAGCAGTAGTAGTAGTAGTAGTAGTAGTAAATGCAAAGTTTTAAATCCGGTTTTGTCCCCGTGAACGAGGGTGGCCGGATTCACCTCACAGGCTACAAATAAATGGAGGAAGGCATTTTATCCAAAATGGGTGAAAATATCCATATTTTACCATATTTTAGCATGCACTGCAGCGGCTGCACTACCCTCTAATGATCACATAACCTGTTTAAAAGTGATTCTTGTACATTAGCAAACCTGTAGAAGATATCTTAAAGGGATTAGCAGCAATTTGCTAATCCGAAACATTGAAAAATTCATCAAAATTCATATTTTTGTATTTTTGTTACTGGTACGGACATGCGAACATAACCTGCAAGTGATTGGCTTGAAATCCGTGTATTAACGACAAGGCAGTACTTTTTATCTTATTTATACGTGCGTATCAAAATTCCCACTTGTGATCAAAAAGGCCTTTCCCTGTGAATTTCCAAGTTTTTAAGCATAATATTGTACACCATGATTGAAACAGTTTGACCTCAAACACAAACATGATTGATCTTTGTTTATTCTGTACTGATGTAAACCACAATCAGCTGTTTGGTGTAGATTTTAAGACGACATCACCGCATGTCTATTTACGGGAGACGGTATGACTAATTTCCTCTAATACTTCACATTTTTCACGATTTGGTGGTTTGTTTCTACATTAAAGCAGTTATATGGAATTGTACACACTTATCCCTGATTTATGAGTTTAAAAAAATGCTTTTCCGCATTTTTCGATTCTCTCTCATTATCGCTGCTAATCCCTTTAACACCTGAAAACAGCCTTGCACTAAAGTCATGACTGAAATGTCAAGAAGGAAAAGAAAATTGACATGGCCAGAAAAAAGGAAGTTGGAGGGGACGCCAAACATGTATTTTTTTACTTGGCCTTATCCGTACATTACCCATGCATATATTCTCACTATGGAAGAGTAATGACAGAATACACATTACAATTGGGACATTGGAATTCTTCGCAATTACAACAAGCAAATTTACTTTGGTATACCCCAAAAAATCTCATCCAGCAAGCACGTAAATGAAATCCTCAGCAGAGAAGTATTAGCAATGCAAATCGCTAACCAATTACAATCTGTGTGCCGAATTCTGCTGCACAGGTTCAAACAGCGAACTACGTATTTACTGCGATGCGAAATATGTCCCCGCCTAATTTCGCGATCAATAACATGCGATAAATGTCACTACAACTACACCCCACCCCTCCCCAAAACCCAGTAACATAACACCCCATCTCATCCCCCAACACTCGGCCAAACCCCCCCTCCCCCAACACCACCGCAACATCCCAACCCTCAACCCCTGCAACATGCCCACCCCTCCCCCAACACCCCACATCCCCAACACCTACCCCCTCCATAACAAACACTCTGAAAACACCCAATACCCACCCACCCCCTCCTCAACACCCGCAATACCTAACCCCCTCCCACACCCCACCCCCTCCCTATAGCATAGATTCTCATGTAGGAAGGAATTTTGCCTATCTGATGTACCGTTTCAGAGATACAGCAATACGCATATTTAATTAGCTCATTGCATACCTAGGCCGCTGTGGGCCGCATACTTTCAAATTGGCCATAAAGATGTGCCCCATGAACGCTTTCATTACGCCACATGATTTTGAATATCCATTACAGAGTGGTCAAAATAACCATTACTTCTGATTTTTGCATATTAATTATCGCATTTGCCTACCTCAATTTTGTCCGAATACGCCCCACTGTAATCTATGGTCGAAAACTGTTGCAATCTGCTTAATTTCTACCAAGTTATATCATTATATGCCTTACGGAACTCCAGAAAACTTGTAAACAGGGCCCTTGCAGGAATATTTTCATACATTAATGCAAATTAGATCATCATCTAGCATATTTCATTCAACGCCCACAATCTAATCAGGATATGGTCAAGAACTCACCCACCCGCTCTTCCACCAAAGTTTACATCATTGTCCGCCCTTACGAACTCCGTATACATCGTATACACATGGGTTAACTTTTTTATCACAGACTAACGGGACGAACGGACGGACGGACAGACAGACCTGCTCATTTTATAGTCCCCCGTTCCTAACTCTTTCTGCGGGGACAATAAACTTTGTAATGTACACGTCCTGTATCTATTATCACTTACCTCCTGGGTATTTCACAGATTCTCAGAATGTGCAGATGCATCATCAGTACATGTATTTATGTTTATGTTAATTGTTGTGGTGCCCTTGGTGAGAGGCTAGTAATCAACAGGTCTCTTAAGGTCCATTCATAATTTATGCATACAGTGGCATGCAGCCTACCAGTGGTCACTGCAATTTCTTTGCATACATCAATTTTTGAAATGTTTGACTGCAATCCTTCACCAGTTTACTGGAACATACAGGGGGTAGGACAATGCCCAACCTAACAGCACCAGCGAATCAATTCAAAACACAGCAATCAACTTCCGGTGTCACCCGAGTGCTAGTCTCTTCAAAGACTTGGAGGACACTCTTACATGATATCGAAAGGTTACACACAGACTTAACTAAAGGCGGTCTGTTCATACCAACATTTAATCAAATACCTGTTAATTGGAAAATTTGAAGCCAGTAATTTATTCCAAAATTATCATGATATACGGAATTATTGACAAAAGGTTTTAAGAGGAGATTTTGTAATGTAACGAGACAGAGACTGTCATAAGTAAATGCACATACAGTTCCCCAATTACCATTTGGAAATCCCCAATGTGCCCCCCCCCCCCCCCCCGTAACATTGTACGTAGTGCAACCTGTGACCTACAGTGATCTGGGATAGGGTGCAGTTGGAAGTGGGTGGAATTACTGCAATGCAATGGAATCTTGTGGATTCCCATCAGTAAATAACATTAGAAACAGGTAAGTCCATCCCCCACTGCAAATGAGGTGGGTTTTTTTTGGTGACCCTTGCCTAAGTATACCCTAAAAACTGAGAGAAATTGCGAGACCTGGGTTGCAAATCATGGTTGCTATCAATATTAAGTATAAAATCTGTAGGAATATCAAAAAAAGGTTCTCATTGATATGTTATTTTGATCCGACAAACCAATTTTAACCATATTCTTACAAGGAACACCTGACTGAAAAAGTGCTCTGACCTCCAGGGTCCACGGTGCATGCTAATCTTCATGGTCCAGTAGCTCGAAAATTTTGGGGATAACTACCCTAATTTCATGATTGATTGGGTAGGAGATATGATGATCTTCAAGCAGAATGTTATCTTTAAGGTCTGAGATGTTCCATTGAGGAGAAAATGACATTTTCATCTCGCTCATTTTGTACAGGAACAAATGGGACCAGTATTTACTGGTGTGAAACCTTGTATCAAATTTCCATCTAATGACATTCCAAGGATGATATAAACATATTTACATAAACCTTGAATGGAAAACCCATGTGCACAATATGCAACTTAAAGGTCCATGGACATGCTTTAAACATACTTATAATACCACCAAAAATGGTTCATTCATAGTATGTATTGGTAATGGTATCAATGTAAAATCTGCATGAAGCAGTAATTGAGAAACCGTATATTTGATAGAAATTGGGCATATAGTACATGTGGAACTGTATTTTTGTGAAAATTTCATATACAATCTTGCAACCAATGTTTTTCTAAATCGAAATTGTATGAGGATTCCAAAAATCATGGGTGTCATTTTTTAAAATGTGTTCTTGGATGAATTCTAGGGGGGAAAATGTTTACACTGGTTTACAGGGGGAAATATAAAGGGGGGCAAATGTTTTTAAAAGTATACATCATGTTCATACCTTTCAAGGATTACAGAAAGGTAATAGTTGCCCTACCTGAGTGTTATAATTACAAGAGTTTCAAGGTAAAACGGTTCACGTCACACCCTGGGGGTAAATTTCCAGATTTATCGTTTGTTTAAAAAATGGTGCAAATTGTTCGTCTTAGTGTACAGAATCCGCAAATATAAAGTTCGCCTTTGTCAATTACGTTTTGATAATAATTAAGAGGGCAAATATGCCACATGGTCCACCGGGTGTAAGGGGAGAACCCAGTCGTATCTCTAAAGTCCTCACTGGACAGGTGGAAACACAAAATCTATATACACTTTTCTTATTTAGAATGACCCAATGACACGATTAAAACAGTTTCAAAAACAATCTTGACCATCTATAAATAATGTGACCTTGAACTTTTCTTAGGCCTATTGTACTAAACATAGTCGTAAATATGGCAAATTATATCTTTTTTTAAAAAAAGAGAATAGTTTGTCTTGTTTTGTTAAATTTTAAAAACAATTTTAAACCCTTTTATTGTTTACACCCTGTACAAATTTTTCCCCCTTATAATAAAACCCCCAAGCACACATTTTAAAAATGACACCCATTGATTTTCAGATTCTCCTGAATTCTGTAGTTGGAAAAACATTGGTTTCAAATTGTATATGAAAAAACTAAACCAAAAGATCCATTTAATTTCCCCAATTACTAATATATCATGTGTTTTTGGACAAGCTTTCAAATGAAATTCAAAATGACAGTGATTATCGCGCTTCAAGCTTGACCCAAAAGTGACGTCCGAGTAACAATAGCGATACGCGTCACGATCGTTATCGTGGAACGGACGTGCGCGTAGCCCAGTTTTCTTGCATACCGTACACAGTTGACTTCTTGTGATTCTATAAATAATGACTCTGACTTTCTTGAGCCTATTGTACTAACACCTAATCGTAACTAATGGCAAATTAGACCTTTTTAGAAACCTTATGAGCATCCCAACAACTGTATAAATTTCTAAAACATTTAAATTAAACACTTTTATATTGTTTACCCCTGTACCAAATTTTGCCCCCTTATAAAACCCCCAAAACACCATTTTAAAAATGACACCCATGATTTTCAGATTCTCAAAGAAATTCTGTATGTTGGAAAAACAATTGGTGTCAAAATGTATATGAAAAAACTAAACCAAAAGATCCTTACATTTCACCCAAGTACTAATAATATCATGTGGTTTTGGACAGCTTTCAAAGAAATTCCAAAGCGAAAGTGAATTATCGCGCTGGCACGTGACCCAGAGTGACAAATCCGGTAACAAATACCGATATGCATCATGACGTCATCGTGGAACTGACTTGCGCGTAGCCCAGTTTACTTGCATACGTACACAGTTAAGTTGACTTCTCGTGATATGCGACGTACGTGTTGTATCATATGGCCTAATTTTTCTTCTTGATGTGATGGCCTTAAAATTAACGATTATAATGTGCTGTATTGTCGCGGCTGCACCAGTGCACCAGCGGTGACCGTTCCGACAAGGAGAATCAGAAAACCAGAATAGCTTTATTCAATTTCCCGGACAAAGAAACCGACAAGAGATAGGGTTTTGTTCGTCCCGTAACAATACCAGACTTTCGTCGTCGCTGCCAGGTTTTTTCACACTTAATTTTCTAAATTTGATTGAATTTAATAATTGTTAAATAATGATAAATAATAGCTATAGATCACGTTTTTTTCGTCATCATGAATTATGTCATGAAGTCATGCCTCGTGTGGATGTCCTATTGGTCCCTGCTGTTATGCAGGCACTGTGCACGTGTCACGATTTGGAGCTTTGTTTTCAACTTGTTACTCTGACGTCATTAACCGGGTCAAATCCAACCACTCCATCATCTTGATACGGCGTTCGCGAAAACAGGAGCAAGGGGCCCTGTCAGTTTGGGTAAATTTATCGCTTGAAATTTAGCACTTTCCCGATGTTCACTTTTTTAAACAAAAAATCTGTGTTGCGATATTAGCAGGTACTGTTGAGGTAAGAATAAGAAATGTCTACTCTCAGCCATGTCCAGGACCTTAAAAAGGCCTTGAAAATCCTCTCCCCTACAACTTAAGAGTACTGGGGAGGGGCAGATACTTACCCTTAAGGGAAGAACTTCTGTCAAGAAATAGGACAATTGAGTGACTTGATTTGGGTTCATTTCGAGTAAGATTTTAATCTGGAGTAAGCAAATGCAAGGAAAATAGGAACTCAGGACTCTGATGTATATTTAAAAACTAAATCTCATAATATAATGGATCCATTTATAAGGTTGAGTTCCCAATATAGGATTCATTCATGAAGTAAATATACAATAGAGAAAGATCCGGTGCGAAAATAAGTAGAATACGCGTCTCGGTCCACATTGGCAAAAAGTAAGCCTGTGTACCTAAAGATAGAAAATCAGAACTATACAAAGTATACAACATTAAGGAAATTCAATGCATGACCCCAAGAGAGGAGAATGCTATGGCCATTAACTATTGTCTTGTACACCCCTTTAAAATGTCTTATTGTACACGGCCGGATTCTTACTCACGTGGTAGCCTAGACGGCAGCTACACCATGTCTACCGCGGGAGCCTAGGCACAGTACACACTGGGCTAAGTGCGAGGCAGAGCTGAAAGATAGGGCTTACAAAGTTACACCGTTATTAGGATACAGTAATGTGGAACTACTTGCTTTACCTACCCCAATGGCTTACCCTGTAGTTGGCCCCACTAGTGGAGAGAGGTGGAGGTTGAGTTAGACAGTAACGGTGTAGACAAGGCAGCTACCACGTAGCTACCCCGAGGTTTACACGGCGCCATTTTGAGAGTGGTGAAAATTTAATGATGAGGGCGCTATACATTTGGGCTCCGTTTAGCGTTTTTGAACGTTTTTTAGGAAATCATTATGAAATTCAAATCGCGCATCATCAAAACAACCCCATATAACCGCACTTGTAAATAAAAAATGCAAATATATGGCAAAAATATCAAAAAAACAACATTTGGGCATGAGAAATACCACGCGCGCGCTGAGAGCCGTGTAACCACGTAGCTACTCCACGACAGTGAAGACAGCCGCTGTGTGTACACTACCGTCTGCGGCAAAATACACGGAATCCTGGCCGGAGAGTGTACGTCTAGTGGGTAGGTATCCATGTCTCTCGGTGGTAGCTGTGTGGTAACTACCATGAAGAGAAATTGGGCCCCCCCCCCGTTGTAGTGTAGATATACCCATTTATATGAAAGGTGATTTCATTTTCCACCAAAAAAATTTAACCAAAAGGGTACATCAACTTCAAAGTTCATTGACCACTAACAATTGTGATGTGATCTTTGACCTCAAACTGATACATCAAATACTGACTCATGGGAGATTGTCTTGCCCAGTATGAATGTGCTCAGCCAAAGCGACAGCCCCAAAATAATGACCTATGGTAACCTTTGACCTAAACATGCATAACCCTATTATATGCATCTTGTAACAATGCAGAAACATACAAGTTAACTTAACTTTTTGATCCATGTTTGAATTAAGTTACACGTAATTATCAAAAGTGACACCCAAGTTCACTGAACTGTTCACACACATGCACACACATGCAAGTGCACACACAAACACAACATACACACACATTCCACGTGCACACACACATACATGCACCCACAAATACATCACACACACACATACATGCACACACACACATACATAGGCACACACAGGCATACACCATATGCATTTATACACATCCATTTGTATTTACGTGTAGTGAATGGAAAATATAGGTTATTTTGATTTCAAATTGGACAATCTAAGAAGTGTACTCCTTTCAATATGGATACAGCATGATATTTTATTATCAGAAAACCACATGACTTCATGACGAGTGTTCTAATTCCTCCACAAATGTCCTTATGGCCTTTCTAATATACTCGCACATGTTGATCATGATCTGCTGGATACACCCCCAAAGTTTTATATTTTACACTACCTAAAAATACACTTCCTATTTTGCTTGTCAAAACCTCAGCACTTCAACCCACACCCAGACCAGAAATGCCCATCCACCCCCACATCCATTTTAATGGCTATATCTGTGCTAAACTTCAAGATCCCCTTGCATCGGCATTGACAACACAGAATAATATTGGCCTTTCTAACAATGGCCCTGTCCTGATAGCTACTAAGGATTCTTTTACTATGCCTGAGAACACTAAAGAGGACGTTTTTTTTGGGCTTCACATTAACATCTTGTAATCTGAATCCTTGACAAAGTTGAAAATCATTGTTTTTTCCAAGATATCCATTTTAACAACACAGAGCAAAAGATTCATTATGATGCTGACACCAAACAACCTTTGGACTGTTCTTACTACGGGCATTTACTATTACTACTGCCATACTATCACAGTTTGACTGTAATCTTACTGCGCAAATGAGCACATCATGACTTAAGCAGAAAAAAAATAACTTAGTGTGTTTAAAAATAGAATAGTAACCAAATAGGGAGGGACATCCCTTGGGTCAGTCTGGTTTCGTAAACTAGCCTCTTAGGTGTCATCCTTAAGTATTCTGGACATCACATCCTCTCCTATGACCTCTGGATGAGTTACAGTAAAAGTAGCATTTCCGCGCGTGTAATTGTTCACACATGCAATTTTAGAATTTTTATTTTTAAAATTTTTTTTTTCCAGCTATCCTAAATAGACTTACACACCAAATAACATTTGTGTGAATTAATTTGCGATTGCCTCAGAAGTGCGTTAAAGCGTGAAATTAATGTAGCGTGAATTTCCTCCTTCCACTTCTTCAGTAACTTGAAAAGCAGAAGTAGGGTCACTTCTGGTTGCTTCTGATAACTATTCCCACACAACCTGTATTATGTATTAATTAACCAATCAACAATGAAATGGTATCGTTGAATCTCTTATGCATCCAATATTAGAGGCAGAGTTTGAATACCATAGGGCCAGATTAATAGTGGGGGATACTTTAGGAGCATTCCATCTTTACACACAAAACCGCTTTCTCATAAGTTACATCAACAAATAAAATAATAATTTTAAACACAAAAGTGAGGTTGCTTAACATCTGTAACAACACTCTTCACATTGCATTGTTTGGGGGGGAAATTTCATTGGAATAGTGATAACACTGTAATGGTTAGATCATTTGAATAATTTTCTCACTTCGTAGTTTAATAAATGGATTTCCAATTCATAAGTTATCTTTTGGTACCGCCCGCCCTCATTTTTTTCATTAACCCCCTAGACACTACCTGCCTATCTATCTAAGTCGGCATCTAAGCAGATATTTGATTGGTCCCACTCATAGGGCTAACCTCATATTGTTCCTGTAAGATCCAATCAGACATTTCTCGTATGGATTGCAGTGCCCTGGGGTTAAATGTATTTGTTTGGGGGGGGGTTCTATTTTTTTTTTACTGTAGCCCCTATGGCATTAAATTTTTTTGCATCATCATGTATTTCAAACTGCTCTTTCTTAGACAACCAAGAACACTTCACTTGTGTGCACAGACCGCTGGCATAATATAAAGAAAGATAGACCAAACAAACCATATTTTAAACGAGAGCTCAAGGATGCTGTGGCCTTACTCCAGATGTGTTGCGTTGATGGTTCAATGACAGTGGTTGGGGTTCTGACACACAAATAGTGACAAATATCCGCAATATCCTACCGTCCTTAACTGCAGTTTTCCAACTTTTCAAAATCAAGTGCGTACCCATTTTCTTTTGGGGAAATTGCCCTAGATCTAACAAGAAAAAAACGCTACCTCCCACCTTTTTTTTTTTGCGGTTATCGTCATATGTAGTCTTTGTTCCCCCGAAAAGGCTGTTTTGAAGATATAGGCCTATAAGCCCGTGAAATTTGTTCATTGTTAAGGCCAACAACAAATCAAGTTTGTTCCCAGTAGTATTCCAAAAACCTAAATGTAAAATGCCTCTTTTATTTTAAATTTTAAAACAATTGAAAAGGCTCCAGAAAGTGCTCAAATTGGCTAAATGCACGTCAAGACAGTTGCAAATCATACTGATTGTCCAATATTAGTTTATCAAAATCAAAAATATGACTTTGGATCACTTGGATAGCTTAACTCACATTGAAACATTCTTCATCTGTTTGTCTTAACATGCAAATCTCCTCAGTAATAAGAAAAAACAACACCAAAATACAGTACAATGGCGCCAAATACTGCATGTGGCCTACTACTGTCAACAAACTTGAATCCCCTGCTAACGCCACTATTCTCCTCAACCACTGGCTTCCACCACCATCACTAAAAACCCCATTGTATCCCTGTATTCAATCAATTACCCTGACTAACCCCCACATCAACCAACCATCATCAACTCCATCACACCATGGATACTGACTTTGTCCTTGTCAACCACTGATTTCATATCAAATCAACCAGGGGCAGCAAAACGCTGGTACAAGACTAACTATATAGGTTAAAAAACCGAATTTTTGCACAATTTATTCTTAAAGGTACGTGGTATATCAGGGAATTACACAGTGACAGTAAAATATAGATGACATTGAGATTAGGAAGGGCTTGTGAATGGCCCAGGCCAGGGAGATAGTAACAGAACATTTACAGTACTCATAACTGCTGCTTTTCTCAACTTCATTACAACTTGAAGAAAATGATTTTTCTTCCATTGACATCTTCCAACAATTTTTTCAATTTCCAGAAATTGTAGAAGTAAAACTAATCCTCTGTTGACCTGATATAATGGTCAGAATGGTCAGAGTTTATTAAACCCTGATCTATAATATAAAGCTAATTGCATTACATAAACATCCCCTTCCTTTCAGCCACCAACTCACCACCAAATCAACCTTTAATAAAGAAACTTTCCCACCTGTCACACCAAGTATTATTCACTGAGCCCATCAAACCAAAGTACTTACAAACTTTTGTCAGTACAGGATCTTCCTTTACCTTTTGGTCTTTTTTTTTTTTAAAATATTCAAATGAGTTATTACTCGATTCATCTGATATGTACCCCGTACCATTTTTGCGGAGGTGAAAATTCACTGAGGCGCAGGGACTTCTGTTAACATGTTATTGTGAGGAAGTTCAGGCTGAAATACACTATTGTGCGTTTCATACATGAATGAAATTGTTTAGTGGCAGGTAGTGGGTTATATGACCGGAGTGTCCTCCACATATTCCGGGGTGGCACGTGCATTTGAATTCTTTCATTTTCCTCTCCGACTGAATTGAAAGGTCCAAAACTCCAGGGGACAAACGTAATCAACGCGAACGACTATAATAAACACCTGGCTACCGGGGGGGGGGGGGGGGCTGATTTGGAGTCCCAAAAAATGGGTCTCCGAAACTAGTTGTCAGAAAATTTAAGAAAATAAGCTGCGATCTCCCTCATTTCCCAGCTAACTTTTTGAGGGGTTTTGAAGAAATTTGGTAAAATGTGGCTTTGGCATGAAAGTAGTGTCTCTGGACATGGTCCTTAAATATGGTCACTGGAACTGAAAAAGAGCCTAACATGGAAGGGACTTATAAAGTGGGGTTACATAACCATACTTTCCTCCTAATGTGAGAAACCCCCCCCCCCCCCCACCTGTAATTTAATGTTTTTGCGTCATACCCACATTTTGAAACATTTTTAATTTTATGTACCACATTTTTTAACATTTAACATTTTAAATTTCCAATGCAACACACACATAAGCACATGCACACATGCAAACCACACACACACATGTCCACATAACACAAAGTTTCATAAAATAATGAAGTGGCATTTCAAATATGAAAAGAAATGAATATTTTTTAGTTGTCATACAAAGAACTTTCTAAATTTAAGAGTAACATACTCCATGTGTGACCAATCACGGGGGATGTATTGCACTACCTATACCTAGTTCATAACAAATTACTAGGGCATGCTATATGAAAGAACTGCAGAGGGTCAGGGTCACTCTAGCCAAAACATAAACACCCAGACCAACACATAAGCACATGTGGTGTATATCTATTACTGCCCTTGATGTCCAAAAAGGTTCCCCCTGTTTCTTTGTAAGAACCTTAACTAACAATCTTCAAAGATTCGCCCCCCCCAACACACAGTGAACCAAGAGTATTGACTATTGATTTAGTCTACAAGACTGTGTTACAAGGTTACAAGTGTAACACTTCTGTGCGTTTCTTGATAGTTTATGACATGTTTCCAGATTCGACTTAGGTTTTGTGCCAAAAGTGTAAAAATTGAAGGTTCCTAACAATGAAACAAAACCATGTTGTCTAGGTTAAAATTTGGTGTATATCCAAAATCTGAGTCAAAAATTGCAAATGTTGGATCGTTCCAGATCCGTCATTTTGGGGGTATTGCCAATGCGAGTCCCATAGAAACTATGTATTTTGCTGAAATGCATCTGCTGAAAAAAAAAAAAAATTTTCTCAAATATTTTGCAGTTTTGGACAAAAAGGTAATACTATATTCCCCTTGTGGTAATATGTTTTGGGCATAATCGATTAACTTTCACAATGTCGCCCTTTCGTATTTTTTTCGCATTCATTCCTTTACAAAATAAACAAAATTTTAGGTAAAATTTGGATTCCGCAATTGAAAAAAAAAAATTTTCTCCAATTTTTAGACAGGGTGGAAAAAAGTTATACCATAACTATGTAGGGACTTGCTTTGGTATAAGCGATAAATTTTGAAGTCTACAGCTCTTTTAGTTTCTCGTACTTCCAATTTTATTGACCAACAATATTTTTTTTGCTCGCTGGAAAAAGCAAGGGGTAGGGGAAACATTTTTTGTATTTTTAGAATTATTCTTATACTGATTTAACCAAGTTAGGTAATCAATTTGATGCTTCATGAAAGTTCTGCATAAACTGACAGGTAACATCACTCTAGACCCTTCTTTTCCAGAGATGTGATTTGTGCAAAGCAAAATTTTTGTTCGAAGGTGCTAATTGGAATGTAATTTGTCACGGGACATGTCAGATTTGAATGGTTCGGGTGTGAAAATTATAATAATTTTAAATAAAACAATACTTGAATCCATAAGTTAGTACCTATAACTGATATATTAACATTAAAAAGGGTCATATTATGTATATTGTAGACATCTTCAAGTATTCAAAGTTGGAAGGTGAAAATTTTTGTCAACCCGAAAAGTGCCGATTTCGGACAAAATATCGGCCAAAAACCATATTTTGTAGCAAAACGTTGTACGCAGGGTTTTTTGTTGAAAATTCATAATCTACAACGAACAATTTTACTCTAGAAAGGACTCTTAAAATTAAACATGGTTATTTTTGCTCTGATATGATTTTTTTTTTCGCACTTTGGCACTAAAACCTCAGTCAATTCTGACACCATGTCCTTATGCCCTGTTTCTTTTCATTGCTTGTTAATAATTGTTTCGCAAGGGGGTGATTGTTTTTGGGCCCTATAGACCTTTCGCTCAACTCCTCCTATATAACTGTTTGTTTTCATACTTGGAGTACTGGAAATCAAGTTTGATGAACATATTAATCTATCAATCACCGCAGCACTTCTCTTATAGACTTACTTCGTAAGCCACAAATCCTTAATTATTGATGAAAAAGCAAGGTAGCAACTGATAAAACCATCCTTCCTTGAC
Organism: Ophioderma brevispina; assembly: GCA_023653785.1. Taxonomy (NCBI): domain Eukaryota; kingdom Metazoa; phylum Echinodermata; class Ophiuroidea; order Amphilepidida; family Ophiodermatidae; genus Ophioderma; species Ophioderma brevispina. The sequence goes on from JAMKCH010019624.1 coordinate 122,782, forward strand.
AAATTGATTGGTGACATCAGTAGATGCATGTACGAGATGAAGTTAAGTCACTGAAACTAATTCATTTATAAGTCGCATCTCACCAGGGATAGATAAACATCCATCTCCCCAATACAAGCTTGGGATACCATTAAACATTAACGCATACAAGCCTCATTAACCTTTCTTGATATTTTAATGACTCCCCAGTAAATGAATCTTAATGTGACTGTCTTGCTCTTCCACAAACTATATAGTAGATTCACCCATCAGTGCCACCTCTAGTACTTTTCCGAAGGTATGGCTCATTGAATGCCCGGGGCATGTGCGGTGGTTGGAAAATTAAAATCGGATTAAAATTTCCAGCTAACTATTGAACCATGTATCCGTAGCTGTGAGAAATCAATGCTATGCTTAATGAAAGCTTCAGTCAGCGTAAGCGCATTTGTAGGTACAAAAACATAGCTCTCAACATCCCTGTCTAATCGTATTTTGCTTTCCTTGTATTCCCATGGTAACATGATGTTGAATGTTATTAACTTTTGAGCGCCCGTGTTTTTGGATACGAAGGAACACACCAGTCTTTGAAAATGATGGCAACCTGAAAAGCCAGATTATCTCAATCGTTCATGAACATGGTGAATCGGCCTCATCTGTCCTTCTTTTTTTTCTGGCCCCTATCCCAACTGATCGACTACTGTCCAAAACTTTTCCCTCTGGTGACACTATGGTTGAATCTACTAGAGGAAGAGTGTAAGGTTTTTTAGAATGGACAAAAATCTGTGAAATCACTCACAAATAACATGTATAGAGCTTGGAAATACATTTGATAATGGATTTAGTAGACGGGCCTAGCATTAGCAAGGTTTAGATACCATATTAATAATGCTGTATTTCTACGTGAACATGGATGCTTTGTTTGCTCAATCCCCGACCAAAAAAAAAATCACATTTCACGTACTTGTGCATGGCACACCTGAACCTGTTCAATGTCTGGCTAGAAATTCCCAAAATGGTGTCACAGACTGGGGGTTTGAAGTCTCATTATTATGACAAACCAGAATAAACAAACATATCAATGGCAAACACATTGTTGACACTAATTTGGATTTATTTTACCACTAACTTCATCCTGGTTGTGAAATTTTAACTGAAATTTAATTTCAGGCAAATATATTTTTCTTACAAACCTAGTTTTAACACTTTCTCTCTAACGGAAAATGGGCATTATAAAAAGGCCGCCACAACATAGAAATATGATCTTTGTAGGCCTACTTATGCAAGATTCCCTCCCCAATGGCTTTTCCTGATTTTTGCAGAGGCATATCTTGCATTTCCTCACTTATATCAGTGTCAAAATTGGTGTCGCCACTTGCTTAAAACTTCTCTAAAAATAACAGAGACTATTTGCATGGGTCAAACATCTTGCCCATTTTTTGGAGGCTTAATTACTCTACATGAAGCATAGCAATTGCTCAATAAAAAGGCACTGTATACTGTTTGGGTCACCCCCGTATATTCTTAGTCAAATCAACGCAAATCTTGGGTGGAAAAAGTTTGTATTGGTCTATTATAATAGAAATTTTGTGGTAACTAGGCTCATGCCCACTCCCTAGCCAAGGTAACATTTAGGTCCCTGGCGTGAAATCACCTCCTCCAACAACCTAAGAACCGTTCTTGTACTGATGACCTCAGAGCAATGCTTTTGTCTATCGTTGTCACATCTTCAAGTATATGTAACCCATCCTCTGAATCTAAGACCCTGTTTACATTAGGAATATCACTAATCATTAATCTAATCAATGATGTGTTCCCATTACACTTAATTAGGATACAGTTGACAACTAATTAAGGTTGAAATAAGGCCAAGGCAAGTTCTAAAAGGCCATATATTTTGATGCTCTGTTAATACATTGCAATCCCTCATTTGCATCATTGCGTCTTCCAAGAAAATGATACCAATAGCAGACAACTCTTCATTTTTTCAGTTTTACATTTTACCCATTGCTGCAAAATATTAAATAAAATCCTTCCATGACTGCAGTTGTTATATCAGGGACCAGTCCATAACTTATGGCCAAAACTCAATCAAGAAAAAACAGTGGGGAACACCAAATAATTGGGAAAATTAGGTGAAGATGCTTATACTCTCTTTAAAGAGGACCACACGTTATTATGCATGGTTGTTAAAGCTTTTGTATACATTAGCTCACCTGAAATGATTATGACCAAATCAGTGTCCTTATGGGCTAATAAAACAGAACGATTTTATAATTAATGTCGCCGGCGACATTAATTCAGCAGACGACGGAAATGGCATTTGACACAAGAAAATGCACGCCTTAGACATGTCACACGGCCCATGCACCCGGTTTGACCGGGTCATTGATATTGTGATGTAGATAAGGGAGTAATGAGTCTATGATTTAATGTAATATACACATTTGTTGATTAAAGTTATGGAAAACTTAAAGTTAGCCTACAAATTACCTGGATGTCTTTAAGATCTTATTAACGTCCCTAATCTGTTTTGAGTAGTTATTTTTACGTGTAAAATGTATCACTATTCTTTCCAATGGTCTAGACTACCATTTGAGAGCAAATTGAAGAAATTTTCATATTTTGTGAAAATGTGCCAGTACCGACTTAAAAAGACATGAGGACATTTCCAGAAAGAAGCACCCTCCCTATTTTTTTTTTTTTTTTTTGTTTTTGCATATTTGGGAGATGCTTTACCAATGTATTAGCACATCTGAAATGGAATAAGCCAAATATGCTGTCTTAATGTACTAAGATGATTGTTATTTTCAGGTGCACAGAGAAATTCAAAGCTGTTTTTCTGGACTATAGGAAATGATTACGATAGCATGCACGTTCAAACAGGTTTGCGGTTTTCTTTTGTACTTGTTTGTCCAATAAACTTTCGAATCGGTCTCGGTTACGTGGTCTACAACCGATCCAGTGCAATTTGAGAGAAATTTGTAACATCAAAAAATCTCCTTTCACTTTAAGGAGACTGAAGGTATTGTTTTAAGATCCGTCTATAAGAGAGATTTTTATTTGAAACTGAATTTGCCCACTTTCCACCAGTGTGACGGTCACAAACTCCTTTGTTTTTCAAGACATTCTGACACCCCACACAGGAGATGAAAAGTTGAACTTTAAGCAAATTGGCAAAGGTACTAATAGTTATTACATAATTGTTTAAAACCAACATTGTCTTATATGGCCTATCAAGGGCATGTGCAGCAGGGGGATTTGAGGGCTCGAGCTCCCCCCTTCTCCTTTTGTTTATGATTTTTTTTTTAAAAAGATGTAAATCACCTACTCTTAGTTGAATTAGCCACTTAGAACCTTGGAGCTGGAGTTTTGGACACTAGCCTTACTGATGATATCACATACAATAAACAAGACCATGCTGTGCTGTATAAGGCCAGAATTTTAAATGCTGACTCAGCGAGTTTGCAATATTTTTTTTTGTGTATTAATAAGAAATATTCATCTAGAACTAAAGATAGTTAACTAAAATGCTAATCCAAAGTTTTGAGATGAATTGGATCTTTTCATTTTGATGCAGTAAACATTTATGTATAGTGCCATTGGGTAAGTGTATAACAAAAAATCTGGATCTGGAATTTATAACAAAGACGTGATTTTCCCCTAAATTTGAGCTTAGTCTATTTCACAGTGTTTGTATATGGACAAGCATTACGAAAGCAACAACACCACTTGTTTAAGATTGAGGACACCCTTGACCCTCCTTGTGCAGTCTGAGTCAGCCCTTTAAACATTACCTTTATTCTTATTCCTTAAACAGATTTATAACACCTTTTAACTAATTTCTCAATCATTATATCCTCTAATAGGATAAATTAAATGCAGTACAATTGGAACACCTGTTGATTGTAACACACTTATAGTGCCAGAATGTTTGCATATTGAATTAAAACACCGTAGGTGCACACAGATTAACACTAAAAAATGTAATGTCAGATATGCGGTGCATTTACAGTGTTCCCTACTGCCTCATAACACCCCACAGTATAGTTAACCAAACAAATGCTGAATCAGCAACAGATTGTTTTAAGAATACTATACTATATGGCCATGGCAATTCTGAAGAAAAAAATCCAATACCTCCCTCTCTCTCAACGTTTTAAAGAACCTAGGGCAGGATTGTCACCACTGAGCTCTACACATGGCTATCGGGCTGGCGCACCGTTGAATAGCCGCAGATTGAAACCACAGGAAGTTGCATTTTGCCCTGGCACAATGTGGCTTCACCTTATTGTCCAAGTTAAGGAATTTTGTATAACATAGAACATCTGTGGGGAAAGTGCACCCAGGCAGGTGTATGGCTGTTTCCCGCCATATGCTAAGGCGAAAAGCAACTTCCTGCGTTTCATCGGAGACTCAGACCGACTATCCATGTGTAGAGGTCAGTGATTGTCACCAGGTAGAGCCACCCAATCTTTAAAGAGACACTGGCACATTTGAAACATAGTACGCCCTCAAGATTTGTCAATTTTTTCAATTGATATTTTTGCAGGGTTATAAAGCTTTTATATACATTAGCCCTCACCTGCAATATAAGCCCAAATCAGCCCCAACGCCAGAAACTGTATTTTTATTGTGCCAAATATATCTCTACCCCCATTGTCCAATGGCCTAGACAATCATTTGAAGAATTTCACATTTTTTGAAAATTGCTAGTGCTGCTTTAAATCTCCACCTGGTTCTCGGAGGTCAATTTCAGCTTCACTTCCAGGTACACATTTCTTTCCTCAAGTGAAAAAAAAATCCCTAGATGGTGTATGAAGTACTATTAGAAGCAAATATTAGAGGTACAACAGATTTCCACCAACAGGTGTCCCTAAAATGTAAACAATTATGCTATTGCACACTAATTAAAGCTTTCTATCAAAAAAATCCATGTGAATATGATTAAGCTGAAGCTTTTGTACAAAAATTGTGAAATTTCTCATTTACTATAGGAGCAATGCTAAATTTAGCCTATGTTTATTGAAATTAAGCAAATCAAAATTGCATGTTGTTTCACTTTCAAGGCATTTCTGTAGCCAAATACAAGATAAGAAATCTATGGGGGTCTTATTTTTGAATCAATACATAGGACCTTATAAGGGATGCACAAAAATCTCCGTGCCACTTAGATTGTGATAAATTTAGTGGTGAGTCACTAAATCCTTGTTTTTTACTGAAAACTTTCACATTCGCTGCACAGAGAGGTAGTGTTTTAGTCAATTACTCCTTGTTTTTTACAGAAAACCTCTCCATTCACTACGCTTCGCCAAGTCAAAATTACCCAGTTCTAAAAATGGTCTGGTGACAACCCTGACCTAGGGATGAGAAAGAAATAAATGGAGCTTTAATAAGACATTCTTGCAATAACAGCTGCTATCTTAATTATCAAATCGAGCATCATTATTAAAATAATGCCAGCAATTATGGGTCTACTTCAATTAAAAAAAATCATTGTCACATCATCATCATTAATCTTCTCTTCTGCAACTTATTGTATGGGATAATTTCCTTTTCAACTTTTTGGCAGGTGTAAAAATCAATAAAATCCTTGTTAATATCAATAATTTTCAGTTGACTGTTACGAGTAATGAGATTCATTGTATGTCCCAAATAGGGATTAGAGTACACTAACTAATTTTGCGTAACTGTAATGAGTAAAAAATTATCTTAAGATCCATTAAGTCTTGGTTCCACCTGTGCGCCAGTAAGTCTTGATTCCACCTGTGCGCCAGTAAGTCTTGATTCCACCTGTGCGCCAGTAAGTCTTGGTTCCACCTGCACATCAGTAAGTCTTGGTTCCACTTGCGTGCCAGGAAGTCTTGATTCCACCTGCGCATCAGTAAGTCTTGATTCCACCTGTGCGCCAGTAAGTCTTGATTCCACCTGCGCATCAGTAAGTCTTGATTCCACCTGTGCGCCAGTAAGTCTTGATTCCACCTGTGCGCCAGTAAGTCTTGGTTCCACCTGCACATCAGTAAGTCTTGGTTCCACTTGCGTGCCAGGAAGTCTTGATTCCACCTGCGTGCCAGTAAGTCTTGATTCCACCTGCGCATCAGTAAGTCTTGATTCCACCTGTGCGCCAGTAAGTCTTGATTCCACCTGTGCGCCAGTAAGTCTTGATTCCACCTGCGCGTCAGTAAGTCTTGATTCCACCTGTGCGCCAGTAAGTCTTGATTCCACCTGCGCATCAGTAAGTCTTGGTTCCACCTGCGCGCCAGTAAGTCTTGGTTCCACCTGCGCGCCAGTAAGTCTTGGTTCCACCTGCGCATCAGTAAGTCTTGGTTCCACTTGCGTGCCAGGAAGTCTTGATTCCACCTGCGTGCCAGTAAGTCTTGATTCCACCTGTGCGCCAGTAAGTCTTGATTCCACCTGTGCGCCAGTAAGTCTTGGTTCCACCTGCGCGTCAGTAAGTCTTGTTCCACCTGCGCATCAGTAAGTCTTGGTTCCACCTGCACATCAGTAAGTCTTGGTTCCACCTGCGTGCCAGTAAGTCTTGATTCCACCTGTGCGCCAGTAAGTCTTGATTCCACCTGTGCGCCAGTAAGTCTTGATTCCACCTGTGCGCCAGTAAGTCTTGGTTCCACCTGCACATCAGTAAGTCTTGGTTCCACCTGCACATCAGTAAGTCTTGGTTCCACCTGCACATCAGTAAGTCTTGGTTCCTATTGCGTGCCAGGAAGTCTTGATTCCACCTGCGCATCAGTAAGTCTTGATTCCACCTGCGCGTCAGTAAGTCTTGGTTCCACTTGCGTGCCAGGAAGTCTTGATTCCACCTGTGCGCCAGTAAGTCTTGATTCCACCTGCGTGCCAGTAAGTCTTGATTCTACCTGCATGCCAGTAAACCTTGCTTCCAACTGTGTTTATCAATAACCTTTATTTCAAAAGGGGAAAAATAAAATGCAAGAGCTGGAGTGTATGCTACAAAACCTTTGAAGCCAGACCTGTAGTTTGTTCAACTGTCAATGCTGCCATGTCCATATTTGATCGGGAATGAATTCCATTTCATTTGTGACAGCTCCAAAATCAATTTTCGGCAAGGTGCTTTATCTCTTTTACAATAAAGAGATTGCATTATTTAAAAGGAGAATATGAAAAACATGGATCAAGGCACTTTGGTCAAAATGAAAAAAAAAAAATATCAGAATTTTGATTGGATATTAAAAGTGAAATCTCTGTTGGCACTGTACCTACTGCCACCTAGTGAGTTTTGCCCCATTTATCTTTCCAATGTCTTTTAGTTTCAGGTCATACCACTTTAACAATTACAGACCCATTTAGAGACAAAATATTATTCCTTCGGGAGAGGAATTAGCGTGCTCTTAGTGATGATTCGAGTTTTGAATCAAAAGAATTATCTTACTAAAGCCAGGAAGAGTAAATTCATACCACCAGCGTACCCAGACGGTTGCGGAGGCAGCCTGGTCCACCAGGGGTTTGGAAAAACTTATATAAAATCAGTCTATTTTTACTTCTCAGAGGACCCCCGCACCCCAAGGCCCTCCAGATCTGGGTATGCCTCTGATATTAGCATATTTTCAAAGCTACGAAAAAAGTCCTTCTGCACCAAACATGAATATTAGAGCATCTCCACTTTCCAATTTTTTTTTGTTATTGAGCACTACACACCCAGAATGGAAAGAATATATTTGTACACATTGGGAATTTCTTAATTTCAATTTGATATTGCAATCAAAATTGAACATGAATAACAACTCCCATCTTCCTTTAATCATGTTTTTCTGCCGTTTCCATAATACGTAAACAATTACGTGGCTGATGAAACATATGAATATCAATGCTCCCTTGAAAGCGATCAACACGAATGTTCATGACGTTAAAAGTTTTAGCAATTCCCATTTTTTTTAAACTCCACAATCATAATTGTATTTGGGATACACATTGCCATCAGTATTAGGCTTGTTTCTCAAGCCCACAATTTTGTATGTCATTGTTTTTTTAATGATATGAAAAATTATGTATGAATATTACAAGACTGATCAGAATTTCCACAAGAGGGCCCTCTTAATTTTCAAACAAATCATGTTTTTTTCCATATAAATAATTGATATCTATACCAAATTCATTGTGTGCAAATAACTAAGCTCAAATTGCAGTCCGTTGTATAGAAAATAACAAACTTTGTTTATGAAATTCCGGATGCGGAATTTTTTTGTTTATACACAGTATCGATGGCATGTGTATACTGTGCGTAAATGTTACTGCATGAAAACAGAAAATGTGATTCATCCTCCAACTTTGGAATTAAGTATTTTAGGTGACTTATTTTAGTTCTAGATAACTTTTGCAATTACTACACACCACACAAAAAAAATATATTTCAAAATCTGAGTCGGCCTTTAAAGTAGCCTCTGCAGAGTTCTGTTCATATGTTAAATCAACTATTATTTTTCATTAAAATGAATGAATGTATGGACACCAAAAACAATGAACAAAAACAGAATATTTAGTAAAGTTAGTATTTTTATAAACAATGTTAGTAGAAATGCCACATGCACTAAATGTGACTTAAAATGATGGAATACTATGGGAATATGGCCTGGCTTCATGCCACACATACAGTAGAGTGTGTTGGATCCATGAGGTATTTTTGCACTCTGTTTGTATAAATCCCTATACAATTATTATTTACTGGAGATATGAAAGAGAAGAAGCATCTGCCAATATGGCCATGTCAAGGGTACTGTACTGCAAGGTTTTCTCCAAAATATTATGCCCACAGAGCTTCTATAGCACTTTCAGCAAGGTTAATTGACTTCCTCTTGACATACTTCATCTCTCCCACATGAATCATGTAAATCCTGATCACTTCCCTATAGAAAACCATGTTGTTAACATAGAGAGAAGTTTTAAATACAAGTACTTAAGACATATCAGTGATTTACACTAAAGAGTCCCAAAAATATTTGAAACTTGCAGCAGCAGTAATAGCTTAAAATTGAAGGATAAAGTCTGATTAATTTCATAAGTTATTTTTTTCCAACTAAAGAATTGTCAGAAAAAGGAATAGGAAAACGGCAGTCTTCAAAGATATGACTCTCCATGAATTACCATGTTGTAGTAAGTGTCGTTTGGACACAGTAATGGACTAAAATATCGGATTCTGTCGTTATTTGGTTGCTCCTGGTCTTATCATTTGCAGGGTATGTTAGGGTATGCGTACTTGTTACGAACATGCAAAAACTGATTTTTTTGTTTTGAAGATTTTTTTCGATTTTTTTGATTAGCAAATCACTGAATATACCATTAATGAAGATTTGGAGGATTTCAGTTGGCATACAATGATCGAATGTTACTAATGCATTTGCTGTCTGATTTTGCAATTTATTAATATGAAATTAATTAGGCTCACAACATTCAAAAATTCACTATGACACTTTAAAAAAAATTAGGGAAATGATTTCAAGTAGTAAGCTCTTTTAGTACTTTACAATTTCTAAGACCTAGGGATATACATGGTGAGGAAAGCACTTTTATATCCCATCCCCCAGCAACCCTCTAACAATGACCTCTAACCCTAACCCTCAGCACAATAGTATCCTAAGGTACTCAAAGTTTTGAAAAATCATATCAAAATTCACTAAAAGTGACAGATAGTGCATTGATAGAGAGTAAAAAAAACTATATAACGACTCTTGTAACTGGCACCCTCTTGCCACTGCTCACTCAATGATATCTTCAGGACGATAGCATATTGGACAAGTTTCTTTTCCATCTAAATCTACATGCAAGTAGTAAGGTTAATGGCCAAAACAAAAATCCTTCGGATCTTATCGGCATGATTTAAAAAAAATCTCTATAAGGTATTTTTAGGGCCAACATCAGACTAAAGCCTTACTGAAATCAGGCCCGAGTGTGTCTGATTACACACTCAGAAATGTGACAAAAAGTTGTGTTTGGCTCTAAAAGTGTGATGAGCCGAGGGAGGGTTAGGCCTATGTATTCCTCCTTCCCAACCAACCCGAAATTCTGAAAATTTAGAGTCACTTTTATTGAATTCAATAATATTTTAAAGGTCAAACCATAGTTCTCCATTCAGATTTCTACATATTATTATGCCAAGTTTTCCTTGTAAAAATGCAGGGAAACTGCATAAATCGACATTGCTTGTTTAAACTTTTCAATTCCTAGCCACGCCCATCTGACACTGAAATAGCAAATCATATGTACCAGGAGACGGGCTGCTAGACCATAGCGGGACAGCGTGGTGTGACTGAAAAAGGCTACCGGCTATACGTACGCTGTATCCTTTTGCAGGAGATTGCTGTTCACCCAAATATCTTCAGCGCACGGCCGGTGGGTGGGCTTTGGTCGCGAGCATTAACTTACAAAATGGATTTCAATTCCCTGTTTATAAAAAAAAAAACGGAGTCTGAAGATTACAAATTAAACAATATTCATGGGCACAACACTGAAATAACAATTGTAGAAATACCCCAGGAATGCGACAGGAATGTTAACTTTTCATTCACCCCTTGTAAAGAAACTGAAAACAATGGCAAAATCCATATTTCTCCTCATGTTTCCCATATTAATCATAAAAGTCATGCAAAAGAATTTCTACAATACTCATGTCGTAAAGAAGTATACAGTAAATAAGTCAAAGAACACAAAGATATTGCCAATTAGATCAGTACTTAATACACATAAACAGAGTCATTCTTGTATCACACACATAACTTAAAGAATAAACCCAGTACGTAATATTACAATCAATGGGAAAACACACTATGAATATTGCTATTCAACCCTTTAGAAAACTCTAACAATCCTTGAATGATAAAGTCATTCCAATCAAATGCACAAGCAACTAATACACAATTTTCACCCCACATCTATCACTGACATCAGCGCGGACACAATCGCAAATTGATTTCCCGAGTGAGCGAGTGAATGAAAATCAATACGTCAAATTATTGCGCTTCCCTCCTGTTACCTCAAGCCGACCTTTATGTATTGATCAGATGAAGAAAAACTCCATGATGCCATGGCTCTTTGCAACAGTCCATGTGACTTCTTTGCAAAGCCATTTAAAGGAACTTTAAACTCTGTTAGATCTGTTGACATGCTTTGTCTTTTATGAAAGGCCCAGGGGATGTGAAATTTTTCAAGAAAGGGGGGGTTTATTGTAGGTCATTTGTTCACATATAATTTCCACTGCAAACCATGCATGATAGCTGGCACTGTCTAAGAATACACCGGTGCTCCATGCACAAAAGGAATTGATGTTTGAAGAAGCTCAATAACACAGGTGGCAGTATGAAAATAACATAACAGTTGGCTAAAATGGTGTATTAACCACTCAACCGCGGAGGGCATAATATTACGCCCCGCCCGACAGAAAATACTAAATAATCATCTTATTGCATAAAGACGGCGTATTGGGCTTATTCACTTCAGGTGTGATCTAATACATTTGTAAGCATTACAAATATGAACAAAAAATGGTTTCGAAAAAAATGGGGGTGCTTCTTTCTGGAAATGTCCTCATGTCTCTTCAAAGGCACTATCAGTGATATGATAAATCAAAAATCAAAATAAGAACAAGAGCACCAATGGTGCTGTAGCTCAGCAGGTTATTAATATTGGCACACCACCCTGGGGGCGCAACATTTTCTATTGTGCAGATATTAATCTTGAAAAGTCCCCCACATGAGCATAAGCATGAGACGTTTCGGAGTAGCACCCCGGTTTTACATTTATAGTATTTTTTATTTCCCTTTCTTTTATTTGACACCACCCCGGGGGTCACAACATTTTCCATTGTGGCGATATTAATCGTGAAAAGTTTTTTTTTTTTTTTTTTTTTTAACCACTCAACCGCGGAGGGCATAATATTACGCCCTGCCCGACAGAAAATACTAAATAATCATCTTATTGCATAAAGACGGCGTATTGGGCTTATTCACTTCAGGTGTGATCTAATACATTGGTAAGCATTACAAATATGAACAAAAAATGGTTTCGAAAAAAATGGGGGTGCTTCTTTCTGGAAATGTCCTCATGTCTCTTCAAAGGCACTATCAGTGATATGATAAATCAAAAATCAAAATAAGAAAAATCAGATTTTTTCAAGTCTGTAACAAGTATAGGTATCCTAACACCCCCTGTATGTGATAAGACTGAAAGCAAATTAATAAAGACAAAATTGGATATTTGAGTCATTACTGTTCGTACGGACACAAACTACAACATGTATTTGAATGGCAATTCATATCTTCAAACACTGCTGTTTTCTTCTTTTTCTGACAATTGTTCAGTTGTAAAAAATAACTTTCTACAGACTTATACTTCCCTTTTAAGCTATTCCGGCAAATTTCAAATATTTTTTACTCTTTCGGGAGAATCATTAATAGTGTCTTTAAATTGGGCCATCCCCATTTATACAGCCATTTACATAAATATATGTAATTTCTTCAAAAATCTATGCTTATAAATGGTTTCTAAAAAAAAAACCAGTTTAATTAGATGACATAGCTGGTGAAATGTGCACAAATTAGCAGGTTTCAGGCCAGCAAATCTACCACCATTTTCAAAATAGTGACTATTTTTGCCAAATACCTTGGTGGGTTCCCAGCTGGTATATTTTCCATGTCAAAATGACTAAGTGTAAAGTATGGCATTTTTTTTTTTTTAATGTAAGCAGAGCGAACTTTTTTGATTAAAAGCTTCACTTTCCAATGAGAACCACATACATAATTCAATTAACTCCTTATACTTTAAAGGTTTTTTTTTTTATAAAGACTAGTCTGCCTTAAACATTTGCCATAAGCAATCCAACAGTATACATCCTTTCTTAACCGAGACCACACCCTTAAATGTTCCTCATTTCACAATTGATTCTTCTTCAACATTCATTTCTTTATCCTCATCCACAATCCATTTAAAAATCTTTTTGCATCAGCAGCGAGCAAAATAAACAACCTCTTAAAAAGGTAGTTCATTTTGCTTGCTGCCGATACAATCTCGGGCTCTTGCATTATACAAATGTGAATTTGACTATCTGACAATCATACAGGAATACATGAAGAGATCAACCATGAGGGAAAATCCAATAAATTTGATTTATGAATTTCTATAAATAACTAGTTAGCTCTGCTGGCAGCCTGGAGGTGGAAAACAACAACATTGCTAGTCCACTCCCAAGATTGGTAAGAGGAAAAGAAAGAAATCACTCGTGGTTGTGAGCTAGACTTGCGTGAAGATCACTTGATATCTAGTGTATAATGATGTACGCATGCAGAAAGATGAATTGGTGTTTTTATTTTAATCTTGGAATATCACTTTTCTCAGTCTGGGAATACAGAATTTCTTCCTCAACTTTAAATTTGAACAAGTCAAATAAAAGATCTGTAAACTTTTTATAGGCATCGAGTCTACAGCTAGCTGGTTCCTTTGCTCACTCTACTTTCAGAGAGGATAAGTTTTAATGAAACTCTTGAGTTACAAAATTAAAATATAATTGAAGGCAAAACTACACGGTGTTGAATCCAGTCCCTCTCACTTATGGGGAAAGGGTTTTCCACTAGTTCACAGGGACTGTACTTTGTTTATCTATGTTTC